>APFE031355958.1:31959-96692 GCA_000404065.3 Pinus taeda | reverse complement strand
GTCTCAACGGCTGACCAAATAAGCCAAACAACACCTTGCGAAGCCAGATGGCCTCACAACTAGCTAGACTGGCTGCCATATACTTTGCTTCTGCTGAACTCAGTGCTACTGACTGCTGCTTCCGGCTGAACCATGACACTACTGCTGAACCCAACCCAAAACAGCACCCTGAAGTGCTCTTCCTATCAGAAACACAACCTGCCCAATCAGAATCAGTGTATCCTACCAATCTCACTCCATCTCCCTGCCTGTAGTCCAGACCATAATCCACTGTCCCCTGCAAGTACCGCAAAATGTGTTTTGCAGTCACCCAGTGAACCTTCCTAGGCTCACACATAAACTGACTCATCGTGTTGACTGCAAAACAGATATCTGGTCTAGTGTTGACCAAATACATCAAGGAACCAATCAGCGGCCTGTACAATGTGGGATCCACCAACTCGGAATCCGAAGCATGAAGCTTCTTCCAGTTGGTGATCATCGGTGTCGACATGGGTCTACAATCCTCCATGTGGAATCTGCTAAGGATTTCCACAATATACTTCCCCTGCCCCAGGAAGAAATGCCCCTCCTCCTGCCACACCTCCAAACCCAAAAAGTAATGCATCAAGCCAATGTCCTTCATCTCAAACTCCGTCGCAAGATCTCTCTTGCAGTGCTCTATGAGTCTCTCTGCACCTGTAATGACCAAGTTATCCACATACAGCACCAGAATGAGAGGCTCCTCACCTATCACAATAAAGTAAAGGTTCGGATCTGCCTCACTCTTTGTGAAACCCATCCCCTGCAAATAAGTGTCTATCTTGGAGTACCAAGCTCTGGGAGCTTGCTTCAGGCCATAAAGGGCCTTCTTCAGTCTGCACACATGGGACTCCTTCCCATGCACCTCAAAGCCCTGTGGCTGCTCAATGTACACCTCCTCCTGTATGAAGCTATTGAGAAATGCGGTCTTCACATCCATCTGGTGGATCTTCCAACCCATCTCTGCTGCTATCGATATAATGGAGCGAATCGAAGTATATCGAGCCACGGGAGCGAAGGTCTCCTCATAATCAACTCCCTCTACCTGGGAGACCCCTCTAGCCACAAACCTCGCTTTGAATTTCTCAATGCTGCCATCTGCAGCATGCTTTACCTTGTAAAGCCATCTGGAAGTAACCACGAACTTGCCCTCAGGCCTCGGCACCACCTCCCAAACATCATTCTTCATGATAGAAGAATACTCCTCCTGCATGGCCTCTCTCCAGACCTGCTGGCTAGCTGCCTCTTCATAGCTAGAAGGCTCAGAGTCAAGGATGCTGGTAACCATCGCCATATAGCTACAAAATCTCTCAGGTGGTCTACTCTCTCTGAACGGCCTCTTCGGCTCAGCAACAGATGTGGCATCTCTCAAGGTGTCCTGAAGCCACTTGGGCTTCCTCTTCCCTGAGCATGCTTCTCCCATAGGAGAATGAAACTCCTCCTCCTCATCACCATCAGTAGTCTGAACTTCTGACTGTCTGTCTGTTGTCCTCCTACCTGCACCTGAACCTGTAGAAGCTGAGGTACCGTGTGAACTGTCCATCAGTGGACTCCCTAGTGAACTACTCTGTGACCTGTTCGGAGCACCACCCCTTTGGCTCGATGAGCCACTGCTCACTGAAGGACCTGACATCCTCATAGATGTACCTCCTGATCCTCCTGATCCCTGCCCACTGGATCCCTGCGACTGACTCAACTGCTGCTGAGGGTCTGCCTGATCCAGATACTCCAACTCCCGTGATCTCCTAAAGGCCCTGTCCTCCTCGAACTTCACATCCCGTCTGACAACAACTCTCCTCTGTGTAGGAATGTAAATCCGAAAGGCCTTTGAGGTCTCACTGTAGCCCACAAAGATACCCTTCTCTGCGGTGGGCTCTAGTTTGGTCCTCTTCTCCTTGGGTATATAGGAGTATGTAATGCATCCAAAGATATGAAGATGACCAATATCAGGCTTCTTCCCAGAGAAAGCCTCCTTTGGAGTCATGTGCCCCAAGGCACGATGCAGACTCCTGTTCTGCAAGTAAACAGCTGTGTTGCATGCCTTTTCCCACAAAAGCAATGGCAACCCATGATCATGTAACATGGCTTTGGCAGCCCCTATGATGGATCTGTTCTTCCTCTCCGCAACCCCGTTCTGCTGGGGGTTGTAAGGAACAATGAACTCCCTCCTAATGCCTGCCTCCGCACAATAGTCAACAAACTCTCCAAGGGTGTACTCTCCTCCATTGTCCGACCTCAGGGGACTTGATCTTCCGACCTGTCTGTGTCTCCACAAGAGCTCTGAACTCCTGAAACCGCCTGAAGACCTCACTCTTGGTCTTCAAGAAATAAATCCAGGTCCTCCTGGAGTGATCATCAATGAATAAAACATAGTACTCATATCCACTCAAGGAAACATGAGACATCCGACCGCTCACATCAGAATGAATCAAATCAAGTATCCCAGTCGCTCTGTTGTCACTGCTGGGAAAGGGGATTTGGCAAACTTGCCCATAGCACATCCTCTACAAATATCAAAGTGATCAGTACTGAAATCTGGCATACCTGTAGTGATCTCCCGCAAGGTCCTCAAGGCTCCATGATACATATGTCCCATCCTGCGGTGCCAAATCTCACACTGCTCAGAACTGCTAGCTCTACTGTCGGTACTACTACTCAATGCCAAAAGGGGCTGGAATGCAAACCTGTACAACTTTGCATGGCGTACACCTATCACTCTAGCTGACTCAGCTGGAGCGCCCCTGGGATACATCAACACCTGTCCTCCCCTGAACAGTACCTCATATCCTCTGTCCTCCAAAGCTGAGACAGATATGAGGTTCTTCCTCATCCCTGGCACATAAAGAACCTCTGTCACTTTCAAGGGAGGTTTGGACTCCCTCTAAAATGTCAGTGTCCCCACCCCGACTACTCTAACAATTCTGTCATCACCGAGTACTACCTCTACATCAGTGTCACTCTCTGAAAGCTCTGAGAAGTACTCACGGACTCCTGTCATATGACGTGAAGCCCCACTGTCTACATACCAGATACCTGTAGATGCTCCGCTAATCGAGGGAAAAGCCTGCTCCCTCTGAACCTGTATGGCAGGTGATCCTGCACTAGAGGACTCACACATAGTGAACGCAAACTCCCGTTCAAAACGACCTGCAAAATCCTCAATCTCTGCTGAAGCTGCGAAACTCTGGTCCTTCCCCTTCTTCTTCTTCTCCGGACACACAACTGCATAGTGTCCCATCTTTTGACAATTCCAACATTTCACTTTGAATAGTCCTTCTGTGTGTTTACCTTTACCTTTGCCTTTGCCCCCACCACTGCTTGTGGAAGCCTGCTTCTTCCCTTTGCCTTTCTTGCCTCCTGCCACCAGTGCTACATCCTCATCCTGCTCAACTGGCTTGGCTGCCCCAAGCTGACCTTTCCTGATCTCTGTCTGAATGCAATCATCCCAAAACCTCTCCCATGTGGGAAGGGTCTCACGTGCACAAACCCCATCAGCAAAGTTCATCCATGAACGGGGGAGGCCATTTACCGCAATCCGCACCAACTCAGTGGGTGGAATGGCCTCTCCAATCGCTGCCAACTCATCTCTCACATTAGTAATCTTAGTGAGATATCCAGCTGCACTATCATTGCCCATCTTAATGTTCTTCAGTTTCTCCTTCAGAACCATTTTCCGGTTCTCATTGGTACTCTGGTAGAGATTGGACAATGCTGTCCACATCTCATGGGCATTGCTCTTTCCTCTCACATGAGGAATGCAATGGTCTTTGATTCCGTCTAGAATCAGCCTCTTACCCTTGTTGTTCCTTTTATTATAAGCAGCCAACTGAGTAGCATCAGAAGGCACAACAACAGGGGTCTGTGTGGTATGCACCATGATATCCCAGACTTCTGCCTCCTCAAAGATACTCTGCATTCTCTCCTTTCAAACGCTGTAATCTGTATGCCCATCCAAACTATCCTCCACCCTCAATCCCAATGACATCCTGCTATCCTAAAACTGAAAAATAGCATTGTTGTAGTAAAGATATAACCTGTTGTTTATGAAAAATCAGCTCGCTGGATTTTCTGAGTGAAAAATCAGCAGCTGTAATTTTTCTCTTTTGCTGTCCCAAACTGCCCTTCAGCACTCAAGCTCTGATACCATGTAAAAAAATTTGTTTTCCCACCCCGGTTTTCAGTTTCTCCTTATTTCTCCCATGTAGTTAAATGCCCTTTCCCATAAACATACATTCAACTAGCTGGAAAAAATAAATTTGCTGAAAACACAAATTCTGGAAAATTTACAGAATGCTGGAAATTACAGAAATAAAAATCAGCAGTAATAAACAGCCATTAAAACACATTAACACACTGATATTTTTGTTCAACGTGACCCTGGAAAAACCCCCTATAACTCTTGGGGAAAATCAGTTTGAGAGCTCTTCTTTATTTCTGGAAAATGCCTTTTTACAGTGAGAAATTTCAGCGAAAATCAGCAAAAATCAACAAACAAATTTCCAACTTATCTCGATTTCTGAGCCTCACAGCCCACTAGAAATTTCCAAACAGCAACACAATGTTGCACGGCAACTGTACGGACGGTACGGACAGCTGTAAGGACGGTACAGATGGTATGGACGAGCTGTACGGACGGTACATACAGGCTGTACAGACCTCGATTTTTGTGCAGAAAATCAGCTGCCTCGATTTCTGTGCAAAAACAAATCTGCCTTTTACTGTTTGCTCAGCAAAAATCTATCTTTTATTGCTGGTTCTTTTAGCTTTATGTTTGTTCTTTCTGTTGTTCTGATTTGCTGAAGAGCTGCCTGGTATGTGTGCCAAACTGTTGCCTCTTTCTCCTTCCTGTTCAGAAATCTCCCTTGCTCTCTTGCTCTCCTTCTCCCAATCTGCTCATGAAAGAATGAATGATCTTTTCCTCCTTTTCCTCCTTTAACCCAACCCTAAATGACTTTTGGGTGATCCCTAAATCCAATGGCTGAGATTAAATGCACATTTAAATCTCACTTTCTATTTTTTAATTCACCCCACTTTAATAAAGACCCACTTAGTCATTTATTTCCAAAGTCACTTTTCCTTTCTAATTTTTCATTGATTTTATAAAAGTCACTTTAAAATTAGACTTAGTAACTTTATCACTTAAAGTCACTTTTAAATTAGATTTTAACTTTATAGAAATTATAAAGTCACTTTAGGAGAAAAATTGAAATATTTTGGACACTTTTCCCTAGGCCAAAGATCAAAGCCTAAGGGAACCACCTGTCCTCAGGTACCAAATTTCAACAAATGTCATTAATAAGGGAAATCATTTAACTACCACCTCTATGGATTTTCCAACATGTTATTAGAGTTATGGTCATGGTCAAAGGCAGTTTGAAGACTATGGTCATGGTTAAAGGTAGTTTGAGCTATGGTCATGGTCATCAGAGAAGGATTTCAATATACCACAGTAAAGGAATTCAAATTGATATTCAGAAAGTGAGGGTTGGTAAAATCACAGATAAAAGATCAATATAATTATGAGAGTCTAACACATATAATCTCAGAAGGAAGTGTTGTGATACATTTTGGTTCATTTCTAAGAATGGGTGATCGATTTCTCTTAAAAATATCAGTATAAAGTTCGATATAATAGTGAAGAGATATTTCAGAGGTGAAAGTTTGGACAAGGCATTTTAGAGATAAAGGATTCATTGTCATTATAAGGAACTCGATTAGGGTAAAGGGTTGGTCTCAGTGCTGTCACAGTTTTTTATTATGCTCCCACAGTTCGGTGCTACTATTGTTAAGTGTTATCACAGGGAGAAGCTCACAGTGTTATTTCAATTATGAGGTCTAAGTTCAATTAACAAAAATAAGTCGTTTATGACAACATAAGAAGTAGCTTATATGAAGTCCTGTAGTAGCTATTTTTGCAAGCCTTCTCTACAACATTCAACAGTTTGAGAATAGATTCTAACTCAAGTAAGTTTTGTGAATACTATGCTTTATTTAGCTAATTATGTGTTTATAGTTTCCAAGGAGAGAATAAAGATATAAAACATTGATCTCTCAATTAAATAAGTTCAAGGTATGTAAACTCGAGGTACGAATATTTATAAGGCATTTATTATATCTAGTTGTAGATGGTCCATATAATTATAGTCTAGATAAAAGTAACATAATAGAACCTTAGTCCTTATCCTCTAGGATTTACAAGCAATCCACATGTCAAGTAAAAATTCTTACTGATGATTGAAAGAATGAACAACTTATCATAGGAATCCATCATCCATAATTATGTAGAAGATCTAACTTGAGAAATTAAATTATTTCCCTGGTATCACATGTTGTTCTTGTAAGTATGTACTATAGGTATAAAAGATGATGTATTAATACAAAGACAACACTTCAAGGAATCCTTACCAGGTTTTCCAAGGAACATCTCCATGTATGTCTTAAATTATACACCTTACAATATTCTCTTAAAGTATGATCATCTTATTTTTGAATTTTGCATTACATTACTAACATCATTATGCCTAGATGTTTTAAATCATAATGATTCTTGTTTTGGATGATTCATCACTTGATAAAGCTACCCTCCTTATATTATTAATTTATTTTATATAACCCTAGACAGGTTCTCTGGAAAATCCTAACCTAAGGGTATGCTAATGTTAATGTCTAAAACCCTAAAACTGCTTAGGGTTATTAATAAATACTAATTGAAGTTTTTATTAACAATGTTGTGCTGGGGTCTTGATATGATTACGAAAACCTAAACTTGTTAGGGTTGAAATAATGTTGTTTAAAATCCTGAACCTTTGAAGTTCTGGTAAAGTAGGGTTTTCTATGAATTGAAACCCTACATTGTTAGGGTTTGGTTGAGTCTATAAGAAAAACCCTTATTATGTATTTAGAGTCCTAGGCATGAAACCCTAGGTATGTGTTCATTTAGTTGAAACCCTAACATGTTCTATGTCGGTATATATCTAACATATTAATATTGCCTAAAGTATGATGTGTTTATGATATGCTGATGAATTCCTACATATATGTGTTGACCTAAGTGCTAATGGTCATGAGTCCTAGGGCTTTGAAACAAGTCCTAGTCAAATTTTGATGGCCTAGGATGATGTTTGGAAAATATAGGGTTTAACAACTAAACCCTAGTAGTAGTTGAATTCTCTAGTATGTATACCCATCTAGAATTTATGAATCTATATAGTGATTGCTACGAATTTGAAGATGGAAATCTAGGGTTTACATCAAACCCTAACAGATGCTTGTCATGATGTTATTAAGTTGGGATTGGTTTTGATTGTTGAAGCTCGTGTATGAAACCTTAGTGAGGATACTAACATTTGAATTAACTCAGTGCATGGACAATTCAGTGGAGACAAGTGTTAGAGGTGAGTGAAAGGGCAAGACAGTTGTCAGTTGTGACTATAGTTGTGCATGTGATTTGCACAATTAGTGGGATTGAGTTGCCAATGAGGATTGCGTAGTGTTACACAAGGGAAACATGTGAATGGTTCAACCATTCTCATCCATTCTCTCAACAGGATTGTGCAGTGGAGGCAGGCAAGCAGCGGAGGAGATTTGAACCAGTGATTGATTCAGATATGAGCTAGTTTGTGTGTAACAGGTGGAGATAGTACTGAGTACTTGCGAGGAGTATTGTACTATGTATTGTTACATGTTCTCAATCAATATAATATACAGATAGTTGTGGGGTTTTCAGCTTTATGCTTTCCTCGGGTACATACTGTGTTGATATGTGTGATTGATGCTTCAATGTGCGCATGTGTATGTTTCTGAATACTACTAAATTGATGATCAATGTAGAGGAGGTTATGTATTATGCATGATTCCACAAATAGTGTATGGTCGAGATAATCTCTGTGAGTAAGTGTCATATTATTCAAAATTTCTACAGTAGCATTGTATACCAGTATATGAACCAAATAGACAATAACAAATGAATTTATAAAATGGCATAATATCTCATTTACTAACATCATAAACCTATTTTGTGCATTGCACAAGACAAATGGCATGACTAACTACTTATAAAAACCTTGCTTGGTTATGAAGGTGTTCTTCCACGCATATTTTTCTCTAACTTGAACCTAGTGATATCCAAACTTTAAGCCTAGTTTGGTGAAGTATTTTGATTTCTACATTCGATGCAAAATATCATCTATCCTAGGAAATGGGTACTTATTCTTGAGCGTGATTTTGTTTAACCCGTTATAATCAATACACATTTGTGAATTCCCATCCTTGTTTAGCACAATGATGATGGGCGATCCACATGGTGAGATACGTGGTCGAATGAAACCTTGTTCTAATAGTTGTTGCAGTTTCTTCTTCACCTCACTTGCTTCTATAAAAAACTACCTACACAACCCAAATTTTGGCAATGAGGTGTTCAAAAATAAATGGATCTTGTGATCCACTTCCCTCTTGGGTGGTATCCCTTTAGGCACCTAGAACACATTCATGTACACCTGTACAAACTATTCCTATTGTTGTTTATGTTTCTTATTACACTCATCCAGGTGTGAATTTTCTCTGACAGAATCTTCAACAAACTAATTTTCTCTTAAAAATAGTAAAACATACTTCTTTCTAAAACTAATTAGTTTCTTGGCTTGGTTGGCACTTACTAGAAATATTTTGGACTTGCCCTCGTGCACATTTATGGTGAAGGATTTTTCCATCCTTCATGAGGTGGTATTAGTTGGCTCCTCACATGAAGATTGCATCCTCCGTGTACATAAAAAACTTCCAAACACCTCTCCACATACATCAAGGGGAACTGCATCTAGTTCTAATTCATCAATAAATTAGCATTTATACAAATATAATTTTGCATTGTTCAATTTCTTTTACTATTGTATCCTTATTTATCCATCCCAGTGGACATGGAATGATCACAAACTCCCAATCCCAATTTATCAACTTGCTTTGTTGCAATGATATTTTACTGTGGTCCTGAGTCAAACAAAGCATCAATATTTGTCTTCTTGACCTATATATTTATATGAAAGAGCATAGTCTTTTCATTCTTTTCCTATTGTTGAAGGCTACTCAGATTCACCTCCAAATGATCTTCTTATCCACCTCCAAGTTTCTTTCAACCTAATTGCTTGAAGCAATGGCAATGATGTTCTTCTTCTTTGCATATTTCTTTATGTTCTTTGGGTAAAGCTCTGTATGTAAATTCCATCACTTCTTCTCTGTATGAACACCTATGTTGTGATGGTTATAGTGGTTGTTGGGATATTTGCACTAGCGCATTATGGCTATTGTCTTTTTATCTTCCCCCCCTTTCCACTTCTTCTTCCCCTCCTTAGAAGCACCTTGATGCTCCTTCTGCTGCAACCTATTTGATTTCCCTTTCTTTTGGTGTATGTTCTCTAGCAACTATTCTCATACACAAGCTTCATCCACCAATCTAGGTTTGAATAACATCATTTGCTTCTGGAGATGGCTACGTAGATCCCTCAAGTACTTGAGGAGTACATTTGGGTTATTTGGGCAGATACCCAATATTATGTCCATATTTCTAAACTCTATTGTGTACTCATGTACACTTTGCCCTTGCTTAAACCTGAAGTAATGCCATTGGATCCACTGGTCATCTACATACATGATAAGATAAAATTATAACTTTATGAGGGTTTTGAAATCCTCCCACTTATTCATTAGAGGATCTCCCTCCAACCTCAAGGTGTTCATGTGGCTTTCCCACTATGTCAAGGCATGGCTCACTTATTTCAACTGAGCAAACAAAATCTTTTTTTCTTCCTCTATATGTTGAACACTGAAATAAACTTTTGATTACTACAAATTGTGATTTTTATTCAAAGCATCAATCTCATCTTGATATGGATTGATGTCAACCATTACTTCCATTTTGAATAGGGACTATGCCCAATTCACAGTACTCGAACTGGATTGATCCTTTTTCGGTCCTTTCCCTGCTAACCTCTTTGCTTCTTCCCAATCTGCCAATTTCATCTCCAATTCGACCTATATATGAAAAGCCCCATCTTCTCTAAATAACTTGAGCTTATTAGTCAAGGCCTCCATGAAGAGGCTCACATTATGGTTTATATATGTGACTTATGCTCCCAGCCACACAAACCTCTCCTCTACCAAATCATGAGTGTTATTCATACATTCATTGACCATAATTGACGTTTGGTGACTTTGGGCTTAATTTATTTGGATCCCTTGCAACTCCCAATAATATACCTAAAGAAACCTAGCTCTTATACCAATATGATCTATAAACTATCGTGGATATTCCACTTGACAATTTGTCACAACAAATTTGATAAAATTATACTTAAAAATTCCAAAATCTACACTATGAGGGTTAATTTATATTGAATTTCCACAATCTCGGGTCTAGAATAGAATCTTAGAATCTTTGATGCTACCAAACCAAGAATCTCAACAAAAGCTACTTTGCACAATGGAAAATATAAAGCAGTAAATCATACATGCACAAGAATAGACAACTTTTTAAAAACTATTGTACAAATATGTACAACAACCCAGTCTTCATTATAATAAACCAACTGAATAATACAATATTCTAGGGCTCCCATGCAAGGGATACAAGATACAATGACAATCTTGCTATAGTCTCTATGTCATATCTCATCCTGTCGATCCTTCTCTCCCGTTTTTCTTTCTAGCTACCACTTAGTCCATCAAGAGACAACACAGAGTCTCCAGGAGGGCTACCACTTGTTAGAGCCTAAATCTGCCTTAGGCTGAAGGAAGGCAAAATTTAGGGTAACCACAACCCATGCTTAGTCTGGTAGCTAGCTTTACCAGAAGAGGAGAGGGCTCTTTCCGGGTCATGCTCAGTGAAAGAAAATCAATGGGGCTGGAGATGACCCAAATAGGAAACTAATTTTAGGCTAGTAAAGAGATATGAAAGAGGTATTTTGATGAATGATTGAGTTTTCTAGGCTGTATGGGGACAAAGGACAGCATGAGCTGAGAAATTAAATCAAAGACACAGATTGTTTCTTGAGGCATGATAGGCAGTAAGTTTAGCAATCAAATTTGAATAATATGAAGTGGAAAGACTGTATGAGAAGCTAAAAAGGGCATAGGTGATGAATCTTTTTCAGACAGAAGAGGAACACATAACATGAATGCTTTCCCAAGGCAAAGCAACTAACTAGATTCTGCCTCTCATACTTAAAAAGCATTCAACTGGAAATGGAATATGAATGAACTGTGAAACATTACAAGTTACATATGAAACAGAAAGAAGAAACAAATTGCTAAACTCACACCACATGAGTATCCTGAATCAGAGCTATATCATTTCATTAAAATCTCTGCCAGAACTGTACAATGCAAGTGCTGGGTTTTTCCTCCACACTGCTCCCAGAAATTCCAACCCCCCTTACCAAATGACCCTCAATACAATAAATAAGTTTTGCTATGAGAAAGTCAATCAACCCAGGAAATGAAAATCCAACCATCAACAGTTACATTCAGTTACTATGATGACCAATTAAAACAAAGTAAATCTGAGCGCAAATCTTCTGGGTGACTGCTCGCCTTCCTTTTTCCACTTGGATAGAAGCCAACCTTCCGGGAAAATGTTTTTTTTAATTTTTCCTTTGATGCCAGGAAAAAATTATTTTAAATGAATGGGCCCACTTGGAGAAAATTGCAAATCAAAATTTCGCGGAGCGGAAGTGATTTTGGCGTTTGGGTCTCTGTGCGCCACGCCCAAAACTATATGCATCGTGCCAACTTGGATCTGGTTTTGAGGCACTTCCTAAAGTCTAAATTGAGTCCAAGTGAGCTTGTTAGAAAGCCCTACCTGTCTACTTTCCAACCTAAGTGGAATTTCTGACTTTGGTGCTCATTTTCCCCTCAAAAACTTCAATCTCCCAAGACTGCTTCCTGTGTGTCAAAATAGGAGCAAAGAGGTCATTTTTTGGGTGTTTTTGACCTCCTGAGGACTCAAAACTTGCCCAAACTTCTTGGACATGCACCAAAAGTCATGTTTTTTCATGAAAAATCCAAAAATATAAGATTTTTGTGATTTGGAGTTCCCTATCAAAAGCGCGCGCCAGGTAGCGCGGCGCATAGGGAGAAAAACCCTGTTTTTTGTACAAAAATTTGCCAAAATGCCAAAAATGCTCCAAATTTCTTGAAATTTGGGCTGGAGATTCTCTATGAAGTGTCATGCTAAGCTAAAGAGGCTTTGGCCAATATCTGAAGATGATCATGCTCCCTTTGCCTCTTTTGCTTCCTTATTGCCTTCTTTAGTTTTGCCTTTAAATTCCTTATTCGTGCCTTGCAAACGTGATTGCATGCCCAATAATGGTTTTCATGTGCCTGAGCATGTACTTGTCCTTGTTTGATTTCACCAACAGCTTCTCTAAGCGGATGTTGATCCTCTTGAGCCAAATCTCTCGATCAACCTCTATCTCCTACTGAATGGGTGTCCTCTCATTTAGGTTTTGATGGGCAGCCTGCTGGTCTTCACGGATGTTTTGCCACCTCTATGAGGCCTCCTGGGTGCATGTACCTCTATTGGTGAATCACTGTGTGTCTCTTATTCATGATCATATGACGGACCAAATGTCATGTCTGCTGGTGGACAAACTGCCTTGGACAAATAGGTGTTGATATGCCACACTGTCTTGTAATGCCTTTGATGATGTTCTTGACCTTTGTCACCAAGAGAAAATAATGACATGAGGGACAATAAGGGGCGGGAAAAATAGTGAGGGATTAGGGACTATTGGGAGAGATTTGTTTGGGAAATATAGGAGGGTTTGAGGGGTTTTATGTGTGGGATAGGGTTTAGGGTTTCACCTTTGAAAGTTTTGGGAAAGGGAATTTAGGATAGGGGTTTAGTAACTTTAGGGGATGGGGAACAATGGAGTCAAGGAACAAAGGGAATTAAGGACAAGAGAAATAATGGAAAAGAGTAACCTTGGTGGCGAACACGTTTTGAAACCCTAGGCCGCAGTTTACATGTGAGGAATTCAAAATGAAATGGTTGAATTTTTGTTTCAATCATTAGCATCCATAAACCACCATACCCTAGCACAAACTTGGATGAAACACATAAATAGAGACTCTACCTACTTGTGGAATGAAGAATTTGTAATTTGGAGGAAGATTTCAATGAATTTCAGGCCTTTTAGCCCAGTGCGTCGCACCTCCCCAATACGCCGCGTCACTGTAAATTTACATTGGAAAATTTCTCCCAGTGCTCCGTGCCTTTTTCCATGCGATTTTTGGAAGCCTTCCCGATGTCCAAATTGGGTGCAGGATAGCTTGTTGGCAAGGTCTTAGAGTCGAATTTCCAACCCAACCGGAATTTTTCAATTTGGAGCTCATTTGCCCTGTCAAAAATCAAATCTCCCAAGACTGGTCAAAATGTGCCCAATGAGGCTGCCTCAAGGAAGAGTGTTGTTACAGTCAACTTTTGAAGGTGTTCCTCAACTCCAAATTGAGCTCATGATAGCTCATTGGAAAGCTATTTGTGTCTAGTTATCATTTTACTTATCAAGTAAGTCATTTGGCCAACCAAGTTAGGAGAAAACTTGATTTTCCCAATGTCACTTTAGAGGTGCATCAATTCTCCCGAGGAAATTGTATTTTTGACATTTCTCTAAAACCATGACACCTGTGTAAAACGTGAAGGAGATTTTTCTTCCTTGGCCTATTGTGGACAAAAAACGTCTCTCGGGTTTCCAAACTTCATCTTTTCTTGCTCAGAAACATCATTTGAGTGAATTATTGAACCTTCCTTTGGCCTGCAAGTATTATTGAAGCACTTTGAGAACAACAATTTGCAAACCCTAGACCTAATGACCAAGTTGACTCTTTGCTTATCAAGTGATAAAAACAAGATTGTAAATGATTTCAAAAATGTCTTAATGAACTTTAATAAACAGATCTGAGCCAGCAGGACATGGCATAAGGGATAAATGAGTGACCAAGTCCTTTCGTTAGATTATGGTATGCCCCTAGCGGAATGCAACTAAGTGAATGGAGCGAGACACCTAAAAATGAGATGCAGAAAGAGTTTTGATCTCTGACGGAGGACTGACAAGACCGACTTTAACACCACCTATCACTACTGCAAGTCTCTTATTCTACAATGAACACAGGTTGATCCAATATGCTCTTCTAGGTTGGACAACACCCGATCTCCAATCTGCCAAGCTAACAATCCATTCATCCATAAATGTGTTGCACATTAGGCTTGAAAACTTCACCTAACCTTTACCTATCAAGCTCTCATTATGATTGCTCGTCAAGGGATACTTTAGGCCATCAAGACATTTCCCTCTGTCAGTCCAATGATGCCCAATACTCCACTATGAAATATGCTCCTAGTTAGGGTTTCTTAACACCCAAGACAACCTCAACACATGGCTCCCATAGGATGCATTTTATTTTGTCCAATCATTGATCACCACTGTGGAAACTCCCACTGGTTAGGGTTTCTAACCAACAAGTTAGCCCTTCCTCCTTGGCTTCCACAAGTTGCATTAAAACCGATGAACTAGATGAGCCACCTCTTTGCTTTCATAGATGACCTAGTTAGGGCATGTTCACAGTCACAATCATAGAAACACCCGATATCTCACTCAGATCTGCCAGCATACCCTCACGGACTTTAATAGTCACAAGAAGACACTCTAAGTGCTCTTCTAATCTTCATTGAAGCTGCCCTTTGATCTGTGGCCTCCAAACAAAGATATAGTCCCTTTATGAGAGCTCCCTTCTTGCTATAAGTTGCACTTTTTGATGTCTTCAAATAAATCAGATTCACCTTCTATTTATACACCTTAGAAGGGCTCAATGAATTTATGAAAAGACATGTATTTTGGATCATCTCACTTCAAGCTTACATGACTTGAATGCACAAATTCATTGTCAACTTCAAAAATTCATATCTCATCAAGGACATCTTGGATTTTGATGATTCTCGAAGTGTTGGATTCTCCTTACCATCCTCTATCATCTCCATCCATCACATGTCCAAAATGCCTCATGGTTTTGGCCCAAACATCAATGAGTGCGAAACCCCAACCTTGGGTTCCAAGTCCACAAATGACTTTCGTGGTGCTTCACCCTCCAAACCCTGAACCCTAGGGCTTGGAGTACCTCCGAAGCTACAAAAAATCAACAATTTCTCCTTAAATTTATGGATCTATTAATTATTGTGTATTACATATGCATGCAAATTACAATTATGTAAAAAATAGAGAATAATGAAATAAAACTTAAAAACCAAAAATTAACATAGGAATTAACCTCGAAAACAATTTCAAGGAAAACCCAATTGGAAGGTGAAATTGTTTTGATATCTTTCTCTAAATGGAAATGGATGCAAGGACAAAGAAGTGAGGATTATCGCCCATGGGTTGCTATAGTGCACAAATCTCCCTATCCACTCAACTACTCTTTTTGTCTATAGAACAAAAATGCTTCAATTAGAATGAAACACCTTTTCTTCCTAGTAGCTCGGTTATAACAACCAGACAACCTATTAATCGTTAGGCTTGACCTTTTCAACTCTTAATTAGAGTTACAATATCAACTGTTTTACAATTTTCATCACCTATTAATGGTTAGGCTTGACCTTTTCAACTCTTAATTAGAGTTACAATATCAACTCTTTTACAGTTTTCATCACGATCATGTGATTAGCCCATTTTCCATGAATAATGGGGCATAATGTGCCATCATCCTGAATTATGGTAGTCAAAATAAAAATATCAACTTCCAAGTGGCATAACTTTTGCATACGAACTTTGATTGAGCGGATTCTTACACCACTAAAAAAATATGTGTAAAATAATGAAAAATAAAACAACAATTTTTTAGCCTCAAAAAAATATTGATTGATGCCTCAAACTATTCCCGAAATGTTTTAGATCCAAATTTGTCAAATTGAATCCCGCAAGTAAAAATGGTCTTGTGAGTTGATTCCTCCACTTTTTCCTCTTTAAAAGCTTCAATATTGATGATAAACAATATTACGATCTAATCCATATCAATACAAGAGTTCTATAGCTCAATTTAATCATCTAGCCACTGGAATCAACTCTATTGGGATTTAGTAATTGGATTTTGGATTAGGGTAGGATTCCCTGCATAGATTTGTTTCATTATGAAAAGCAAGGTATATGAAGGATTATTGGACTTACATGTTTTTAGTCGAGATAATTTTTATTCTTCATAATTGATTTCCACGCTCAATTCATCCCCCTAAAGTTTGATCTATTGATTTGATAAAGACTAAACCCCACACAAACCAACTAATCTACACTTCATAAATAAACTCCAAAATATATTTTATATACCCAACTTAACTAATGCAGAATAAAATATACCATCTATAGTTAAATATTTTATTATTTCTAATCCATGTTTAAACGAGATCTTTGCAATTCCATGTATCCTAACACCCGTGTTCATGAATAATTCATAACACGCATCACCAAAAATGGTTTCTTATGATAATTGATCAAATTATGAAACTAACCATCCCTACCCTCCAGGGATTTTAACGCTTTCTGTATCGACTCCACTGCTGCTGCTTCATACAGAATGATTAATTAAAGGACAGGTAAGATTGATATCCTTCACTTCCATCTTTATTCACCATGACCGAGCGGATGATGTTTCCACTATTGATTTTGTTCATTATCTACGGTGTACGAATGTGCTCCACATCTTGGCACAAGAAATCTTGGAAGTTTACAGGACCAGATTCTTCGCTCCAAAAATATTGGAAGAGCCCTATAACTGGAGAGCGCTTGAAAACTTATCATATGCCCTCGACATCCAGGAAAATTAGAGACTAGAATATAGGCAGCATGCTTAATCCAGAGCGAGCAGGCGCCTCAGATCCCTTGTTGCAAATCTATCGATTTCAGCCAACTCTTGGCCGGATTTCTTGATCGAAAACCTGGGTAATGGCAAGGATCTTGGACTTGGAGAATTCACGAACGCTGGACCGGCCCATTTCTCCGAAATAAGAGCAGGAAAATTGGGGGTTTTGATGCCGTCGACTTCCTCGGCGATCTCAGTTTCGAGTCCAGGCGGAGTAGCCGCTTCGGATTCTTTTGACGAAACGGATCTTGATTTCACGGTTCGATCCTTGGAAATAAGTCTCGGATCTGGACGGATGATCTCGGTCGGGCTTACAATTAATTGGCCTGTTATCTTCTTTGCAATTTCCCGCTGGCTTGAACTTTTATTGCTAGTCTTTAATGTCTGTCCTCGCTTAAGAATTGTAACTTGCCCCATTAATAGAGTATTTTTAGCCGGCTCTTTCTTCAAAGTTTGGGCATCAACAGGCCCGAATTTTCTGTCACTGGCTTTCTGAATTCTGTTAATAGCCCTTTTACCTACCTCGGGAAACGATGCGTCCTGGGGTTTGGTCTTCAAGGGCGGTTTCTTCTCAGGATTTTCACCCCTAACCTTAGACTTCTGAGGAGAAAAGCCATAAGCGTGACCAGATTTCCTCTTGGACTGCGGATGTTGGTGTGATTTCTTGGGATAAATCAAACCCTGCGGATGTTGGTGTGATTTCTTGGGATAAATCAAACCCTTGAAATTACCGTTCGGATAGCCCTGATAATGAGCCAGAAAACCCGGGGTTGGAAGGAGAGCAGATCCCATATCTATCCAGCGCCTCAAAACTAAACAAAATGAAAGTAAGAACTGAGAAGGAAGCGAAAGCTTGCAGAACGATCTGAAGGGAGGGGAAAGAGGTAAAGAAATAGGCGTCCAGTCACCGCGCGTCCCGGCGATCTTCTCATGAAAATGGAAAGGGTGAGGTGTCTCATCCCTTTTATAAAATTAAAAAAACACGTAAAGCTTAGGGAAGGGGTGAGGTGTCTCATCCCTTTTATAAAATTTAAAAAACACGTAAAGCCCTGGGAAGCGGTGAGGTGTCTCTTCCCTTTTCTAAAATTTAGAAAAACACGTTTTACTTTGTTAGTCACTGCCATGCCGGATACACGCTAAAATACACGTTTTACTTTATTAGTCTCTGCCATGCGGGATACAGACTAAAACGGCACGCTTTACTTTATTAGTCTCTGCCGACCACGGGAAGGTTTATATATTATTATTTTTTTTAAATGATTTTTTTATATTATTAATATGACTTGAAATAACAGCGACCTCGTAGGATGCAGCTCACGGGGCTGGAAAACACGTTTTACTTTGTTAGTCACTGCCATGCCGGATACACGCTAGAATACACGTTTTACACGTTTTACTTTGTTAGTCACTCCCATGCCCGATACACGCTAAAATACACGTTTTACTTTATTAGTCTCTGCCATGCGGGATACAGACTAAAAAAGCGTACTTTACTTTATTAGTCTCTGCCGACCACGGGAAGGTTTATATATTATTATTGTTTTTTTTAAATGATTTTTTTATATTATTAAAATGACTTGAAATAACAGCTATCTGGTAGGATGCAGCGCAGGGGGCTTATATATACACATATATATTTCATATCTAGCTGAATTGTATCGTACTCGTGTTATATGGGTTAGAATCCCACCTTAGTTAGGAGGAACTATTTAGTCTAATCGTGTTATACGGGGTTAGAATCTCACCTTAGTTAGGAGGAACCACTTAATCTAATCTCACTCTCTGCCACTATAATAGTTAAGAGGAACCATCTGGCCCGCAAGGAATGGCCCCTCTGGGTAAGACAAGACTTGAACCCGTGACCAATGGCATAAAGGATCCCACCTTAGTTAGGAGGAACCACTTAATCTAATCCCACCCTCTGCCACTATAACAGTTAGGAGGAACCATCTGGCCCGCAAGGAATGGCCCCTCAGGATAAGACAAGACTTGAACCCGTGACCAATGGCATAAAGGACTTAGAAGACTGTTCGCTGACCACGAGACCAAAACCCCTGCGGACACAAGGCTTTTATATATTATTAAAATGCTTTTCTCTAAATAAAAGGGTATATTTAAAATAATTAAAGTTAATTTTTGATTGATTTGAAAGCTCACAGGGCTTTTATATATTATTAAAATGTTTTTCACTAAATAAAAAGGTATATTTAAAATAATTATAGTTAATTTTTGATTGATTTGAAAAACCATAGGAAAAGAAATCATGGTTATTAACTAGCAATTGCCCCAAAAAGTGCAAAAAGAAGCTGATAGGTTTTTTAAATTGGAAAAATGATATGAAAATTTAGAAAAAGGTGTGAGAAAATATATACTTTGTAGGGTTCAAACTAAAAACACTAATTTGATATATTTCTAACATAGATATAAAAATAAAGACTTGAAAACCACTTTTAAATTCAATTAAAATGATTGATTATTATTAATTATACTTTTTTTTCTAAAAATTATTTAAATGTATTTACAGTGTATTTTTAATTTACATATGATGAGAAGTGGGTAATATTTTAATTCATATATAATCCAAATTAAAATACAAAAATGAAATTTTATAATGAATATTGTTTTTCATATAATATAAATTCTTAATTAAAATATATGCAGAGTTATATTTTAAAAAAATACACTTCGTTCATAAAATTTATAATTTAGTAATACATAAATTCAAAAAAAATTTAACTATTTGTAAAAGAAAATTTCAAATCCAAAGATACTCTCTCCATATATCTACAAAGCAATATAAACATTAATCAAACTTGTGTATGATTCTATTATTCGAGATCAAAACCGAGAAATATATCAAAAACCTTAACCTTGATAGGGACAATGTGAGATAACCTTGATAGGGACAATGTGCAATTGTTTTAATTTTAATTGCTTTATGAGTAGTGGGCGAATGTTTATTCCAAATGATTTTAATTTAAACAAATGAGTATTTATTGTTTTAATTTTAATTGTTTTATGAGCAGTAGGCCAATGTTTATTCCAAGTGGTTTTAATTTGAATGAATGAGTATTTATCTATCTCTAATTTCAGACCCATTGTATTTCTCATTCTCTTCACATTTGTTTTACAGTTTCTGAAATTGTCATTAGAAATATAGAGTTAATACTTTCAAGAAGTTAATGTCATTAGAAATATAGAGTTAATACTTTCAAGAAGTATATTTCTAAATCACAATAGTGTTAAAAAAAGTACATTTCAAATTCACAATAATGTTAACAAAAGTAATTGTCACGGGCATGTGAATTAAAACATAGCAAAACTGGCATGGTCAAATTTGACATAGTGTTTCAGAAATCAATTGTTATCATTGCAAAAGAAACAATAATTTCTTACTCTTTAGTTTCATGAAGTTCTGTAACATTAGTTAAAACCACAAATAATTGACATGCTACTTAGAACTCGAATATGAAGTTAATTTCTATCAAATACAACTGGAAACTCACTAAATACCTTAAAATGTCACTTTTATAATAAATAAAAAATTCATTTCCATCACTAGTATCCAAATAATGGTTTCCTGAGTATTAATCAAAAACACAAGTATGTTTTCTGCATAGTGCCCTAGCAACTATAATAGAGCCCAACACTAACAAATATTCTATTTTTGAGAAATTTTCATATAATTAATAATTATTTGAAAAATAGTCTTATCCAATTTGAAAAAGAATCTTAGATCAAGCTGCTATGTTATGAAATTTTTTTAGGAATACCGTGTCAATGGTTAAAAAACTACGACTTCAAACTAGTGAATTTGTGTTGCCATAACTGTTCTTATCCCGTTTTCCACATTCCCTTTCCCAGTCAATCTTCTAGGATCTCTTTAATCTGGTTACGACTCCCTAGGAGGCTGTGCTTCTCTGTACTTCGGTGATTGGCAATGATTACCTGAGGACTTTGGATGTATTATGTGATGGATGGATGAGATTCACTGCACTCAATGCCTAGTTTGCTATTGGGCATTGTTGAAATTTTACACGCCGGCTCAAAAACTTGAAGGGCAATTCATTTCACAATATTACATGTATATGTATGACATTCCTTTTGAGCCATCGCGTAAAATTTCAACAATGCCCAATAGCAAAATAAGTATTGAGTGCAGTGAATTTCTGTGTACATGTATGCACAGTTTTTTTTTTTTACTCATGTTATCTTATAGAAATATATTTCTATTATAGATATACGCATCTCTTTGGCGGACTTTACGTCAATGTTGCAAGCAACAATCACTCAAAACATTCATATAGCTGTGATATTTCAACGGAGCTATTGGGTTTCGGTCAATATGTTGATAGCGTCTGGTTAATAATCTTAGCACCACTTGCTCACTCTTAGTCCAAATTTTCATTATCATAGATATCAAACCCCCAAATTTGTAACTCCAGAGAGTCCAATTTCTCGGCCAAACAAAACATGACATAATTGACAGTGTAGCGCTGTGACTGAAATCAACATTGTTGTTGCTTCTGCTCATTACCATTGGTGTATCAATGCACTCTGTATAGTTAATGTAGCAATCAACAAGCTAGGAGTTGATAGCTTGTTTTCCTGTACAGTTTTCAAGTAATAGCAATCAACAAGCAAGGAGTTGATAGCTTAGTCCAAATTTCCATTATCATGGATATCAAACCCTCAAATTTGTAACTCCAAAGAGTCCAATTTCTTGACCAAACAGAGCATGGCATAATTGACGGTGCAGGACTGCGATTGAAAGCAACACTACCATTGCTTCTGCTCATTACCATTGGCATATCAATGCACTCTACATAGTTAGCGTAGCAATCAAACAAGAAGGAGTCGACAACTTGTTTCCCCGTACAGTTTTCAAGTGAAGGTACATTTGGGTCCACTTTACATTGGTAGAGTGATTGCCCCAAAATGAAATTAGAAACCTATTCATAAATTTATTTAGATTGAATTGTTTTCATTTATGCTCGAACAAGAGTAAGTTTGATTAAATTCCATTGAATTTTCCAAATTGTGAAGTAGGTTGCAGTCTACTTCAACCAAGTTGTTAGAATTTACTTCAACTTATTCTGACAAAAACTAGCTAAATATAATATGGAAATATTGAACAATGGGAAATACACCTTATTATTTTCGCAAAGACAACCGATATTAAAAAACTTGTACCATAATATAAGCCTGCAATGCAAAAGTTGGATGATGACAACCATTTTAAACCTTAAGAAGGCTGAGTTCAACACTTCAAGCAGACAACATCAACTTGCTCCTTAACACATCCAGTTTGCTGCTTGGAGGTTAGACAGTCTCTTCATGGAAACATATCTATGTTCTGTGCAAGAACATATCTGCCAAACTGAATGGAGTTGTCTGTATGAGAGAAAAAAAGAGATTGCTCTCACCTTCTAACAAAAATTACAAGAGGATGGAACTAGCTCATCGAAAGATGATTAATATGATGTATACGACAAAAATCATGAAAAAAGTGTTTCCACTTACATGAGGAAAAAGGAAGTCAAATGTATTCGTTCATTAAATCTGATGCTAAAGAGACCCTACAAAAGTAAATCACTACCAAAAAGGAATGACTTTGTGCAATACAATATCCTCAGTTGTTGCTAAGGCAAAAATATATTAAACTTTAAAGCACTAGTTGAAAGAAAGAGCACGGAATCTGAAGATTTTTGAAACTAAATTCGGTCTTTTATTACCCAACAATGCATATTTATAATACAAAAGGATGACAAAAGTAGGGACTGGAGAAGAAATTTGATCATCAGGTATTGATCAATCTAGCCTTAAATAAATGGATCTTATTGAATAGAGTTTTATTCACATAAAAAGCAATATGATAACTCGATGTACCAACAGTAGACAAAAGAATCTTTAGCGCTGATCTTTCATTTTACTTATTCTTATTAAATGTTATCAATTATAAATTTGACAAAGTACTTTCATTCCAAAAAGTATTTGGGAAGTGTGGGGGAGTGGTTGTGAGGCATCTATGTTGTAACTTTTCTGTTAGCAAATTTGGTTGGGATTTGGTTCATGCCCAATTTGGAGTTGGAAACTGAATGATCAACATATGGCTGAAATCCCTTGCTTTCAGGAGGGAAATGAATTTTGTTTTCGAATGATTTATGGGTTTTGGAATCTACATCTTGGACCAAAATTGAAAATTTTCTTATAGTTTATGACAGAGTAACTAATAGGCTACATCCAAAACAACATTCCTTCAGAAGAGCAATATAAGATGAACATTCTGCTGCAGGGACCTAGCTGGAGAGATTGGGTGTGGTCATTTGGTAAGGTTCTTTATTTTTGTGATACCAGGAGGATTTATCGTCTTCTTTGCAAGAAGTTGCACTTAGCCCCTACTTTGAATCCTAGATGGCCTTTGATGGATCCTGAAAAGAGATGAATTGAAAGCTTGCATAGTGTGTGGACCCTCAAAATCTCCGTTAAGCTCAGAGTCTTTGGCTGGTTCATTGTTTATCAAGGTTGTCAACAAAGGTTCACCTAGCCAAAAGTGGATTCACAGATAACAGGTGCTTAGTGTGTGGGAAGGAGGAGAACCTCAACCACATTATGTGGAACTCCAAATTTACGCTAGATTGTTGGCATTAAGTTCGATGGAATAGGAGGTGGTAGTGTGTGAGTTATTTTCTATAAGAGTAGTCACTGTCTCCAGACGCGTGCTAGTGGTATGCACAGACTCCGCAAGTTGGCTTGAAGGGAGCTCCAACTTCACACTTGGTAAGGATGTAGGAGGAGAGAGATTGCCAGTGAAAAGGGCATGGCTGCCAATCATCAAACCCCCAAGGTTGATAGATTATGGTCGAAATTCCTGTTGCTCAAATTAGGATCATAAGGAAAACCATTTGCCGCAAACCCATCCAATCTTGGAGGCTGAGCATATGGCAATCGCCGAGCAGTCTTGAAGCACGGTTCCCCTATGCTCTTTAATGGGGTGTCATCGACAAACTGACCAAAAGGGGAGATCCCTCCTCCTACAACAAAGGGCATCATCCTCTCGCTATCCCGAATCCGCTTTGCATGCTGAATTGGGTTTACCATAAGGTAACTCTGTGACAATCCCAGTGCCTGATTCAGAATCAAACTCGTGGAAACCTCTGTCAAGCCAGGAACGAAGTGTATGTCAACGCATGCTAGCAAAGGTGACATTAGGAATCCCCAGTTTGGCAGAGCGAGACAAGAACTCATGATAATTATGACTATGATTATGTTGGGATGTTGAAGCATCTACACCGTTGATAGGCTGTTGATTTTGTTGATTGCTACTAATTGCTTTAGAGGCAGATCGGGCGGGTAAAGAGGTAATCCCTGTCTCTGCCTTATCATGATCCGTGTGTTCCAGTGATTCTTAATTTCGTTATCAGTGTGCCCAGGCAGCTGAACCCAAAATTAAAAGCATAAGAATACATGACCCTAAATTTATTGATTAGATTTATTTTCAGCATTCAAAGGGAACCAAACACAGGTCATCCCAACATATATACCACTGGTAAAATGAGTCATAGATTCATATATGGCCTCAACTAACAAATGGGTTTTCATCAGAGATCTTTTGTTTTAATGAGAAAGAAACGTAAAAGCAAGCCAACAAAGGAAAAAGTAACAATAGGTACCACCTGAGCAGCCATGCGAGCCCATTTATTTCCGAACTTGGCGACCTCGGGCAGTTCCTACTGCCACATTGTAGCATTGTTCATATGCCAAACATCCTATGTCTCTGCCGCCATCGTCGCCGCCCTGATCAGGATGCAAGAATAGCCATTTATTCAGAGAGTCGTTGTCCAGGAGATCGTAAGCCAGGAGCCTCTGGCGGGCATTGTTTTTCCCTCTGCTTGAAGAGTTGCAGAGTGAGTGAAAGACCTATTCAGAATGCTTGAAATTGGAGTAAAATCAGAGGACAGAACAGGTGGTGAGGGTGCCAGGCTACAAAACCTCTGCTGAATATTTATATGAGATTTCTGAGCTTTTCTCGCAGCAATTCTGGCATTCTGGTGTCCATGTTCAGTGACATAAACTCCACTAAAAATTTAAACGGACTCTCATTAAAATAGTGTGCACAGAAAGCAGAAAGGTGGCCTAAAAAACGCATATTAGATGGTCGAACTGATTCAAACGAAGGCCTATCGGCCTTAAAATAAATTAATAATAAAAATATATAAAACACATTATGAATATTAGGTTATTTTTAACCCAGTATAGTTCTATAAATAACTTAATATACTTACGAGTGTAGATTTCATCATGTAATCATATCGTTTATGTACATATTATAATATAATAATTTCAAATTGTTAAAATTATCAAATAAATAAATTATAATTTTTATTTTATATTATTATTAAAATTAAAATTATTATTTTTTTAAATCATTATTAATTAATTAATAAAATAATAATATATTATATAAATATATATTATATATATTAAATATATATATATATATATATATATTAATATAATAACAATAATCAATAACAATAATAAGAAACAATAAGCAAATAAAATTTTGATGTCATAAACTAAATTGAATCTAATCATTGTGAACATAGCAATTTTTTAATTATATTGAAAAGAAGCACATAATTGTTCTTAAAAAAATAATTTAATCATTTAATCTATTTTTATTATTATTAAAAATATGTTACAAATATCTTTAAAAACTGAATTCTTACTATTCATTTAATAATAATTGATAATTAAATTAGAATTATAAAAACTCAATTACAAAATAAATTCAAAAGGAGTTAGAGTGCCTATGCTTTTCTAGACTTTAGTATTCAAATTTATTCGTGGAAGCGGGTCCTTTGTTCCATAATAAAGGGGCCTCATACACTAATTTGGTGTCTACCTTAGCTGTGAACTTAAAATCAGATTATTATTATTATTATTTATTAAAAATTGAAATAATACTAATAATAATAATTAAACAAAAATCACCAATTACACTTTAAACTTATTCATTAAGTGATTCATATAATTGTAATATTTTTCATCTCTAATATCATTTGGTTTCTTTTAAGTGCATTCAAACCTTGGTAAGTTAGATATGCTTACTTTCCACTTGGCCAATTTAAAAAAAAATAAAATCCAATTAACATCTCTTACCATGTTTTCCTTTTTATGAAGTAAGTTACAATAAATTTTCCTAATTGCATAACAATTTTGATTTGATAAAACAAGTAAACCATAGTTACTTTCCACTTGGTCAATGTTGCATATCCATTAGCCAAGTGGAAAGCAACTATGGTTCCCTTGTGGAAAGTATACATAATGCACAGTAATAGAATTGTACTTAAAGACGGGCCATCGTGGTTGCATTACATCTCAGTGACAAGCTTGTTTTCTTGTCACTTACAATGTTATGCAATTATATAGTTTGCTAGTTTGGTTGTCCATTTCCATTGCAATGTGTAGGTCCCATTTATTAGTTTTTAAGAGACCTTTCTCTTTCGGGGGATACAAGGAACATATATGTTCCTTTTTAAGCTTGAACTTTCTTGGATCATCATTAACATCATCACCTTTATTCTCAACTATTTTTTAGTTTTTGTTTTAATGCATTTAAGGTAGTGTTCTTAGAAGCAAAAACAACCTTTCTATTTATTTGTGTTATAGAATCTCCTCTTTTATTTATCTTTGACCTTCCTCTTCTCTTCATTGATCGCGTAGGATTATAAGTAACATTTTGGATTTTTTTTATTTGCAAAGACTTATTCTTGGATATTGCATTCAAACTAATCATTGTGTGCATGCCATTTGGGGCCATGGTTACATATTTTTGATATATATGCTTCTCTAATTTTTGCATTAAGGTCTACATTATCACTACCCCTTTGGCTTGTTGATTTTCTTTTGGAAAGCATAAGCCATACTTGGATACTATCATATGAGTCTTAAAAGTCTAATGGCAGTTGTAACCTCAAATACCCTTGGCTTTCTTCAACTCAAAATATTGAAAACCTTGTGCAATCTCTAGTAGATGAGTGGCACTCTTTATTCTAAATTTTGCAAATGTAAGGAGTGGGAGTATATTATTTCCTTGTGTTCTAGTTGAAAAAATGGACCATTTCTTATATCATTGATAGATTTTGATTAGAAAGAATCAATAATAGAAAAAAATAGGTAGAAAGTAATGCCTCCCCTCAAACCCATAAATTCTGATGTAGGGAGATTCTTCTTTATAAAAATACTCTCATTTTCCTAATGAGGAAAATTTGTGCCTCTAACATCAATCCACCAGGCTCTTGTCCAACTTTCATTTCCACGAATCTCCCTATAAATTAATTGTGAACTCTATAATAGAGGAATGGACCTTTGTGCCTTGATAACGAAGGATATCAAATTAGTATTGGCTCAATATTAAATTTGAAATATGCTTTTCAAACCAATTTCTCAAATGAATAATGCACAAATGAGATAGGAGGATGTGAATATTTTTTTGGTTTTATGGAAATTTAACAATTGATGGGAAATTTTGTTGGATGTCAGCTCACGTATGAATTGAAGATTGCATTATGTAGAGTGTTATATGTAACATGCAAGACAAACCTAGGAACCTATGAGGTGGTTTTCTTTCCAGCGTCCCAAGTGAATAATCATGTTAACTCTTGATAGCATTGCCCAACTTTATAATTTCAATGTGATACACCTTAATTCCATCAATGTTTAGGTGTAGGATCCACTCTTTCAAAATAGAAACACCACTCTTGTGAATGTTTATAAAGGCATCTTCCTCAGGAACCCTAAATAATTTGGTTGGTTTCGACAACCTCAACACACTCCTAAACATATTTGGGGTAAGAGGAACAAGAGGTTTCTCATCTTTTTCAGATCAACTAATCAATGCTTTGAGTTAAATCACTCTAAAAACCATTACATATCCTCCCAAAAGTCAAACATTTTGATGGGCCTCCAAATTAGATACACATTAAGGCCCATCTTACCTTTCCTAGGCACATTTAACCTTTTCTTCTGCACTTAATAATGTACTTTTCATCTTTAATATGATCTTAGGAAGTTCTACAGATGATTAACATATCTTGTGTGTTGAATGTAGTTATTGTGCAAGATATTGAGAATATTTGATGCAAATTGCACAAAATCCAATCTAGAGAAAAAGTGACCTACTCCCCACTGTAGGATGACCACAACTCAATTGGCTTAAAGCAATCATTACTCATCCCTATAGCTGTGAGGTCCTGAGGACCCAAATCATATTTTCTAGGATTTTTGGAGGGAAGCTATCATCTCCTCAAGGAGGCTGCCTCAAATATTTTTGTATAAACAAGAGGCTTTAGTATCCCATTAGGGGAAATTTTTTCGAGATGTTAGAATCATTAGTAGTTAAGTAGATGTTTTTCCCTAACATTCCAGTTTTGTAATATCTTATGTATGAGTACATCTTCTTATCAATGAGAAGTATTTTGTTTCCTAGACTAATTTTTATTTAGGGAATCGAGTCTCCTTGGGTTAGGGCCAAACCCAAATGTTAAGGCCCCGTCTTTGCACCTTTTATTTTCCATGCATTATTTCACCCTGTCATTTATGGGATTTCACTGATAAATATTTTTTTCTTCAGGTTGATAAAATATTTTTTTATAAGCTTTTTATGCATATTGTCTTAGTGAATTTATCCATATTCCTTTATGTAATTTGGTGTCCTTTCTCATGCACTTTCCTATTTAGATTGCTATTATTTAATTGTTGTTCACGTATTTATGCGTTCCGTGTTACATAAATTCCTGGTTTGCAGAGCTACAAGATGGCCTAGATATGCTTATTTCTTGCATGAATTGATCCATTAGAGGCACTTGATCTTGGAAAATATTTGTTTTCCCTTCTAAAACCTTCCTTCACCTTCTTAATCCCTCAAACCACAAGTATAATGCATAAAAAGTGCTCTTAGTTGTTTCATGTAGCAAAATAGGGGCATCCTATAACAATATGTAGATTCCATTATAACACCTCTATATTTGAACCTAAAGCTTTCTTTTCATTTCCTAACACATTATAATGTTCATTTGACCTTAGAGATGGAGTTTAGAGTTTAGAGACCCCTTAGAAATTTTACCCGAGTAGTTGTAGCTTTCTTTCTGAAATTAAGGTTTATTGTTTTTATGTCTTCTTTTAGCTATAAGTTGATTTAACATGCACCATAGAGTAGGCTTAATTTGTCTCCAACATTATTGAAATGATTTGCTTTGATTTCTTGCACTTAACATAGGTTTCTTTCTTGTCATTTACTTTCCTACATTTAGCATAAATTTATTTCCTATAAAACATAGTAGGTTTATTTCTTGTTATTAAACTTTGTGCAATTACATTAGTGTTACTTCCTATCATTTTATTTTTTATAGATAGATTAGGGATTGCTTTATGTTTTTTCCTTTCCTGCAAGTTAGATTAGTTCTATTTTTTGGTCATTAGTTTTTTGAGCATTTCTTGTAGCCTAGATAACAAAAGTGGTATCTATACATTTAAGTTTCTTTTCAATTATATCGAATCAACCAAGGAAGAATGCATTACATGCTACACACATAGTTCCAACACCTCTTAGTTTTGTATGAATCTATTGTCATTGCTGCAACACCCTCCAAAACTTCATTACATTCAAATTTTGTAGCCTACCAAACTATTGCATCAAGTGTCGTTTTGGTCGTCAAGTGTTATCTCAAGTCATTCCACATGTTTCAAGTTTTCTTGATCATTCCTAAGTGTCTTTGAATTGTTTAGAACATCTCTAGTGCACCTCATGGCTATAATGCATTTGTTTGTTGTAAAAAGATACTTTTGGTCACAACCACATACACTTTGTTTATTGTACTTGGGGTGTGTTTGTCACCTAGAGTTTTGTTGTGTATTTATAATTTTGTGACCCTATCGAAGTTTTATTGATGAGTTGGTATGTGTCATACTTGACTTTATTTCTAGACTCATTATGTTTTCCCCTTGTCCAATGTTCCAGAATTAGACAAATTTTCTTTGCACAAGTTACCCATTAAGGCTAGGAGCACATGGAACACTATTAAGCCTTGATCAAGACCCCTTCCTTGTTCCGAAGTGCACCCAAAACCCTCTAAGAGTGGATAGTTCATTCCCAAGCATCATTTCCCCTTCCTTGTTCCTAACTGCCCCCTTAAAGAAAACATTATTTCTTGTTAAGCAAATGGCACACCATAAATGCATCATCATCATCCCTTCATCCTTTAGTAGTGTGCCCTGCACCCTCCTTGGCCCCCTTGAGTTCACAACACACTTTGGAAGGCTGAAACTCAACCCTTAATCCTTTGGAATTGCGCCCTCCACCCTCATGCCTTCTCTTGAGCACATAACACACTTGGGAAGGATGAATCTTTGTCCCTTCAACCTTCATCAGTGTGATTTGCGCCCTCCTTAGTTCTCTTGAGCACACAACACACTTGGGAAGCCTCATTGGTCCTCCTTTCTCCTTCAAACTTGTGCCTTGTGTGTTCCCTTGAGCTTCATCTCTCCTGTTAAGCACATGAGTGCATCCCAAAGCCTCAAAGTACTCACACCTTCCCCGTTCCACCCAAAATTTTCCCTTGTGTTTCCTAAGTGCACTATTAAGTCATGAACATAAAATTTGCATGGAACATGTTAGAATAATATATTTTCCACGCTAATGTTTCCTTTCCATAAGTTATTTCATTTTCAAGTAGTCTAAAACATCATGAAAAAGATGCATGAAGAGATAGGGTGAAGAGGGAAGTCAAAGGAAGCATTCAAGAATGAATAACATTTTATGTAACAACCGATGAAAACATTGAAATCCCGATGACCAAAACAGCCCAAAAGACTCCATGAGATAAAAAAAACCCTTTGGAGGGTGAAGAAATCAACAACATGGAAGCTCCATTCATGTGGAGAAGTTGTCACCTACCAAGAAAGTCCATGGCATCAATCATTATGAGTCCAAGTCATCAATGATAATGACTTGTCATGTCCTCGTCACATGATGACGTGGAAATCATGATGTAATTATGTAATTATTGTAAATACAAACAAGTGGAAGTCCAAGAGTCATGTATGGACAAAAGATCCATGTGAACAAGTCCAAAAGACATATAATTCCAAGATTCATATACAATTCCAAAAGTCATTTGGAATTTCAAGCATTATATAAATCCAAAGGTCACTAGAAGTTGAAAAGTCACAAGAGAAACTCAAGAGTCATGAGGATATGAAATGTCATGCCTCAAGTTATAAAGGGAGCCTATTACTAAAGCAAGGGAATTTTAACCTTGGCTTCTCCCACAAGGCATTAGATAGATAGAGGTAGTACTTTTGGGGAGCAAGTAGTGGCTCTAACGCTCCACTATTGGAGTTAGTCATGTTCATTTTACTTATGTATCTTGGAACCTTTGCTTAATACTTGAATCCATTTGGATAGCACAATTTCATGCATAGATCGTAGATGTTTTGAGACTACTCTTCTAATGTTTGAGGTTTATGTTAGCTTCCTTATGTACTAAAGTAATTAAACTATTTCAGTGACTTTGGTGCTCAACCTATTGGAAATGAGTTACAATGATTTTAATGATCATTGCATCTATGTGAACTATTTCTCTTAATGTTTAACAATTATTCATTTTTATGTGCATGCATCTCCACTATATTAGTACTATTACTTTTATTTTAGAGGCTCACTTTCTTTTGCTTGCAGTGAAAGAACCTTGATACATCTACAATTTAACTTTCCACAATGCACACTCTCTTTCTCATTCAAAAGAAAATGTGTGCTACTCTCTCATGCTAATTGCTTAAGCCAAGGAAAAAATTTAAGTTTGGGAATTTGGGCATATTTTCGAATGGGAATTCTACACCAAACAATGTGAGGAATAATTAAAAACTCATATCAAGGAGATCCCCTATATGTTGGCAAGATCCAGGACCATCAATAGAACCCTGGGTTGGTAATTAAAGTAATTCAGAGCCTCGAGAGTTTCAACATTCTTGATGTAATACTAAGGGCCATCATTCTTTGGAACCATTACTGAGGAGGTGTCAAATTATGTACTATTTTCTTCTCTAATTGGTTCACTTATTTTATTTTCTGTAAAAACAAAAAATATGCATTAGGCATTATTCATTTCAAAATAGAAAATTGCATTACATTCTCATTCAAAAAAATTACAAAAAAAATTTCTTCAATACCATAACCCTCGAATTAATCATGTGGTGTAGTAAGAACCACATCAACATCCACTTTTGTAGGTAGAAGTGGAAGACATGGCAAAGAAGGTAGAATAAATGGATGGAGATGATGATAATGAAGAAGATCCTTCTTGGATTTCCCATTCAAGATATTGATATAAGAATTCATATGAAAAACATCCCTTCATATTTTCTTCCCAACTTCCATGGCATGAGGTCAAAACACCTAGAAACATTTCTTTTTGAGTTTGAAATAATTTGCAAATATTATAATTACTTACCAGACACTCAAAACTTGAAATTGTTTTTGGAAACATTGAAGGATAGAGCTCTTAAATGGTTCATGAGTTTATGGAATAACTCAATAAGATCATGGAATGATATGTAAATTATATTTCTAGAAGAATATAAAGAATATTTTATACATCACGATCTTAAAGAGGAAAGCTTTAAAATGATTCAAAAAGAAGATGAGAGCCTTAAGGATATAATAGAGATATTTATGTAAAATGTTAAGGAGGAAAATTTGCATAATTTAGGATTTGACACACTAAAATATCTCTTACTTAGAACAATTAAAGAAGAGTTGATTGATCCCCTTAATTTAATGGGTAAAGGGTATGTATCCCAATTACCATGTGAAGCAATTTGTGAACTTGTAAGCACATATCAAGAGGAAGGAAAAGAGTAAGTAAAACAATGTAATTTATATCGATAAGTCAATTTGAATATGGCAATTTGCTAGATAACTCCAAAAAAAAAATTCTTAGCAATACAAGTGAACAAATAGATATGTTAAGAATGAAAAATAAGCAAAACTAGAATTATGAAATTTGTTTCATTTGTGTAGAGTCACACACTACAAAATATTGTCCATCATTACCAGTATTGAGAATAGTTTAACAAGAAGATAGTGGAGCAAATCATACTGTCACCTAAACATGTGGCTCGAAGGAGACTTTGGAAACCTTGTCAATCAGGTATGGTGCAATATCCTTCCCAACAATTTCAAGTTTGTACTCAATAGTCACAAAATAATTGGAATACCCCATTTTCTTTGAAACCTTGGCCACCCCATCCTCAAAACTAATCTTGCACTGTAAGGAAAATACCTTCTAGTGTAGGATATAACAGAGGTTTTTTGTGTTATAAAATTGGAAATTTTTTTCAAGAAAACCTCTGCTACCACATCTGTTTGTAGTAGTGGATTTTTTAGCGGAGCTGATAAAAGAACTTCATCACAACTAAATATGGGTGGCTCGTAGTTTTAGCAGATGTTTTTTTGCAGTGTGCTTAATGGAAAAAATACACAGGTGTGGTAAAAATTTAAAAGCAAGGGTGTTGTAAATTTAAATTAAAGGATCGCGATGTTGAATGAAAACAAAACTAGTGCTTGAAAAGTAGACCTCCCTGGTGCTTATGTATTAAACAAACTCCCTGGGAATTACTTTTCATGAACCGCACTGGTGCAGGAAAAAACAATTGCAGAACAGGTGCTTTTATTTCAATTTATAGTGCCAGTGCTTATATATTACAAAATTGTACAAGTGCACTGCTAATATAAAATAACCAGTGTTGTTAATTTGAATAATGCACTGGGGATTGAAAAAATATTTTGGTGCAGGGCGTTGGTGCTGTGAGAGCATCGGTGCTTTATAAATTACAATGAACCAAGATGTTAAATGCAAATAATTCAATGCTTGAAGAGTATAATGCCTTGATGCTATAATATTAAGGAAAAACACCAAGCTATGAAAAAAAATCTTGCCCCACTAGTGATTTTACATAATATAATGCACTGGTGCATATTTGTTTTATAAATGCACCAATATTTTTTTATTACTATACCATTTTTTCAGATGATACGATTTTTTACTATTATAAATATCGTTATTAAAAAATTCGTATTCGAAGCGATGCACATTAAGATACGATGTCCCGATATCCAGTTTCTCATTTTTAGAGACATCAACCTATGACAACGCAATTATTGTGATTTTTTAAATCCATTATTCATCGAAAAATAAAAATATATCTTATAAATAATTTATAATTTTTTTTTTTTTATTTGTGATTTGTAATGATGTTGTTGACAAATTTGTTACTTCATCAGGTTTCACATCTCTTCATTATAATTTTTTAATCATCTTATTTAATTCAGTGGTGTAACATTTCACAACAACATTGCACAACACAATAGAATAAATTAAAATGTAATTTGTTATATATGAGTAAGAGGCTCTTTTCAATGCAAATGGGATAGTTATTGTTAACCCCTCGTCTTTCAATTAGGACACTATGTCCATTACATTAAACAAAATGTCTGATTTTCAGAGAGTTATTTTAAAAAAATACAATAGCTTACATTGATATCCAAATAGATCATCCTTCTTCGCTAGAACTGTTGTCAGTACTGCTCGAGCTACTTCCATGACTTGGGTTATTTAGACAGATGTTTTGTTGATTGCATTGACTATTTTCGTCTTCTTCTTGTTCCATTTGCAAACATAAAAATAAAGTGTAATCAGTGTATCTACATTGGCGAGTTGAATACTAAAAATTGAAATAAATAAAATACATCAATATAAATTGAATAACAATGTACCATATAAAGAAGTGACTCATGAACTGTACACATGGTTTCAAAACCAAGTCTTATGCCTTGTTGCAATAAATCCTCTGTTGGCATAGTTCTATACTTTGTTTCCTGCAAGTTTTATACCCCATAATAAATCATAGATTTAATATAAAGGTTTTTTTTTCTATTAATTATAAACTTAGACAAGTAAAAAAGCATAGATACTTACAAAATCCAAAATTATTTTTTAACATGCCAACATATACTCACAACCCATATTTAATCCAATATCAATCAATTCTTTTGATGTCTCTTCTTTGTATGTTAGCACCTATTTGAAAACATTCAAGGATGGTTGTTGTAAAATGGTGGTCTGGTTGCAGGTGTAAGGGATAATAGTTCAAATCTAGAAATGATTTCTTCAAGCGCAGGTGGAAGTTCTTCTCAGATTTCCTTTGGAGTTTTAGTCATCTACCTCTAATTTTAGTTATTCTGTGGAAATAGCCAAAACTGTTAAATTACCTGAAATATGGCCAAAAATTAAATTACCACGGAATAAAAAATAATTAAGATGCTAGCACATAAATCTCTCGTGTCCACCTTTTCCACCAACCTTTACCTTTCCCATGGAACCAAAAGGAAACAAGGCTGTAATTTATAACTTCTTGGGTTTGAAATTTAGATTAAAGCCCATGTACTTTTTGACACGATATCTGTCGGATCTCATCACTTCATAGTGAACGGTTATGATTAATCCGGACTTCATCAGATTAAATCGCAATTCATACAATATCGCGTATGATTTCCAAATTAAACCCCGTGCATGTTAACCACACGATTGTCGTCGGATCAACTTCCTTCAAGCAGATAGTCTAGATTAACTGAGTTATTAACTTAGTTAAATAATTTCGCGTGCTCAGTTTTAGAATTAACGTTCGTGTTTTTGAGCACATGATCACCATTATATCTATGTCTGTCGATTGGATGGTTTAGGTCATTTCCTAAGGTTTCTCATGACTTTTATCGGGTTTTTCCTCGTTCTGCCAAGAATTTGCGTTCCGTGAAGTTTGGATTGTGTCTAAGTTATATTTCTTTTAAACATAGCCTGGCTATCTCAATACACAGAAATAAAGATTTAATCATGCTAACACAAGATTATACCAACCTCTAATTCTAAAGGGATAAACTGTAAATCAACGGGACTCAAAGAAATTTTGAAGGAAATTCAACCCTCTGGGATTGACCATCCATTCACAGAATACACAGAGACACAAAGATATTTCAATTTCTCAACCTAATATTCCACAACCAAATCCATCCAAATCCCATTACACTAATTCCAAACTTACATAAATACCATTACAAACAACAATCAGAGCCTCAATCAATGGATCAAATTTGCCTAATAATAGATAATACCTACCATGGATGATATTCTCCTCGAGAATCTCAACTAATTCTAAACTACTTGAATTAATTACAAAATAATTGAAATCCCTAAATTATAGCTCTAATGCTATCTAGAAATCTTTGTAAAGTGACAACTAAAGGATCCCACTCCTTTGCTTGTAAACTTTTTTTGTATTTTTTAGAATAAAATCGAAGCCTTTTGTCTTCAAGCCTCACGCTCCTACATTAGACTCCTGAGGACAAAATTCTTCATGGGCTCCTATCCATGAGCTCTTCTACAGAACTGCCCAACTTCTGTAGCATGACATCTATCATCCAAGTAGCATCAGCAATTGGTTGATCTTTCCACTTGACCAAAACTGAAAATACTCCTATCCTCTTATCCTTATAAAGACTCTCTTATCCAAAATCTGTTCTGGCTGCAATGCCTTTGATGTAGGTAATTATTTTACCCAATCAACCTCTTTTTCTTCCTTATCTTCTGTTGTATCCTCTGCATTTCCACTTTCATACCTGTACAAATCAACAATATTGAAAATTGGAGATATTCCAATATCAGGGGGTAATTCAATTTCATGTGCATTTGTAGAAAATTTCCTCAAGACTCTGCATGGTACAATTTTCTTAAATTTCAACTTGTTATACTCCCTTTTTGGAATCTTTCCTTCATGAGGGGTGCTAGAACCAAATTTCCAACATCAAAATTAACTTCTCTCTTCTTCAAATCTTCTCTTCTCTTGTACTTTATGTTGCTATCCTGTAACTGTTGTTTTACCTATTCATGTATTGCTTGAATCTCTGAAGAAAAATCTTCTCCTTTAACACTCCTCATTTCATCTTTTCCCAAGTCTCTTAATTCAGACACTCCTCTTGGGTGCATTCCATAAACTATATGGAATGGACTCTGCCCTATACTTCTGTTAGGAGAATTGTTATAAGCATATTCAGCCTGTGCCAAAATTTGATCCCACTATTTTGGATGTTCACTTGCAAGACTTCTTAGAAGATTACCCAAGCTTTTGTTTACAACTTTAGTCTGAGGATGATAAGCTGAACTGAAACTCAGTTTAGTACCAAGCATCTTCCATAATGTCCTCCAGAAATGACCAACAAATCTAGTGTCCTTGTATGAAACAATGCTCTTAGGTAACCCATAAAACCTTACAATCTCCTTAAAAAACAAATTAGCAATGTGAGTAGCATCCCTAGTTTTATAACATGGAATAAAATGTGCCATTTTAGAAAATCTGTCTAGCGCAACATAAATTGAATCATTTCCTCTTTGAGTTTTTGGGAATCCCAAAACAAAATCCATACTTACCATATCGAAGGTCTATCTAGAATAGGTAATGAAACATATAAACCTGTGTTTTGGCTCCTTCCCTTTTCATACTAACAGAATTTACAATTTCTCACATACTTCTCCACTTCAGATCTCATCTTCGACCAGAAATAAAACCGGTTCAACTGCTCATAAGACTTGTCTGCACCAAAATGTCCTCCAAGTCCACCACTATGTTTCTCGTTGATTAAATTATCTCTCATAGAACAATTTCATATGCACAATTGACTTCTTTTAAACAATAATCCTTCTTGCAAGAAAAAATCCAGCCACTTACTTTTGTCTAATAAAATAGGATTTTTACAATCTTCAAATGCCTCTTTAAAATCTAAATATTTCTCATACAATTCCTTAAGAAAATCAAAACCTAACACTTGAATTTGACTTTCCTAAACTAAAATACTTTTTCTGCTTAAGGCATCTACTACCTTGTTTCATTGGTTAGTTATATGCTTCAATACAAAATTAAAACTTTGAAGATATTCTACCCATTTTGCATGTTTCTGGCTAAGCTTTGGCTATTGCATAATGTACTGCAATGCATGGTTTTCTGAATAAAGTGTAAACTCCTTAGACATAAAGTAATGTCTCCACTTCTTCAATGACTGCACAACTGCAGAAAACTCCTTATCATGAGAAGAATATTTCTTCTTTGATTCATTTAGTTTTTCACTGAAATAAGCTACAGGTTTGTCCTCCCGACTTAAAAACACTACTAATAGCTTCTCCACTAGCATCACATTTCACTTGAAAAGGTTTATTAAAATAAGGAAAAATCAAAATAGGTTTCTCAGTGATTTTCCTTTGCAACAGCTGGAAGTTCCTTTCTACTTCAACAATCCACTTAAATGGATGTCTATCCTTCTTTATAGTGTCAATAATAGAAGCATTGATCTTACTAAAATTCCTTATGAATTTTCTATAAAAACTAGCAAGACCATGAAAACTTCTTACCTCAAAAACACTTTTCAGTGAAGGCCAAACATGATTGCCTTGATATTCTTTGGATCCATCTTTAAACCATCAGCAGAAACAACAAAGCCCAAATATACCAAGTCTTCCTTCATGAATGAACATTTCTTTAAATTTAACAGTAACTTTTCTTGTTGTAGCTTCTGTAAGACATAATTCAGATGTCTCATATGTTCCTCTTTAGGTCTGCTGTAAACTAATATATCATCCAGATATACTATTACAAATTTAACAATAAATTCTTTCAAGACTTCATTCATAAGACTTATAAATGTACTAGGAGCATTTGATAACCCTAAAGGAATTACCATCCATTCATACAATCCTTCATTTGTTTTAAAAGAAGTTCTCCATTCATCTCCTTGTCTATTTCTTATTTGATGATAACCACTTTTTAAATCTAGCTTTGTAAAATATCTTGCTCCACTTAAACAATCCATCAAATCTTCAATTCTAAGTAAAGGAAATCGGTACCTAATATTTATTTTGTTGATGTCTCTTGAATCAGTGCACATTCTCCAACCTCTATATTTATTTGGACTCAACACTGTTGGCACTACACAAGGACTCAAACTCTCTCTAATCAGTCCTTTATCTGATAGTTCCTGCACCTACTTCCCGGTTTCTTCATTTTCTATGGGAGTCATCGTGTAAGCTGCTTTATTTGGTAGATTTTCTCCCGGAATCAAATCTATATGATGAATGATTTTTCTATTGAGTGGATCTCATTAATCAAATCATCTACAATGATATCACAATAGTTTTCCGCATCTCTTGAATTTCAATTGGCAAATAAGAAATTTTAGTGGAAGTCATTATTACCTTGGATTTGCAAATCAATGCAAAATTTACCTCATTCTCTTCAATCTATTGAAAATATTCTTTTCCACTGAGCAATAAGGTATTTGGATTAGATTTTTTTTATGCATCCTCCTCTTCCATAGGCAGCAATGTATGATTAACACCATCTTTACCAAATTTGTATGTGTTCTTTTTCCCATCATGCATAGCTCCTCTGTCATACTGCCAAGGTCTTCCGAGCAATATGTGACACACATCCATAGGCATAACATCACATAGAATTTTGTCTTTGTATTTTCCCAACTGCAACTCCACTTCACATTGTTCATTTACTAACAACTGATGTCCTTTTTGAAGCCATGACACCTTGTAAGGTGTTGGATGTTTCTTTGTATTTAATTTCAACTTCTCCACCACTTATGTAGAGACCAAATTATTAGTACTACCACTATCAATTATCATTAACAACATTTTCCTTGAACTTTGCACACAATCTTGAACAAAGTCTTTCTTTGTGCTGGTTCAACAACTTCCTTTGCTGGATTTAATAAAACTTTGTTAACTACCAAAGGTTCCCCTTTCTCTGGTACATTTTCTTCTTCTTGTGACACCTTTGCTTCTTCCTCTTCAGTCTTAGCAACAATTACATTTCTTTGATTTGTTCCTATGTTTTTTGGGCACTCATAGGCTATATGTTCCAACTTATTACATCTGTAACATCTGATTTATCTTCCTTTGCCTCTACCTCCTCTTCCTCTAGAAAAACTCCTTCTGCCACTTTCATCAGCTTCTATGGGTGAATGCTGACTCGAGTTGTTACCAGCTCCATCTCTAGGTGTTGTAGATCTTCCTCTACCACCTTGACTTCCCCTTCCTTGGAAAGTACCTCTACTTCTAGAATATTGCTTCCTTATGAGTTTTTCTTCAGCTTTAAATACCATCTGATAAGGTTCTTCTACTATTTTAGGAGACAACAAACTTATCTCATCTTGAATCTCCATTCTGAGACCATTTATGTATCTTGAAAACTTTTCATTTGTATCTTGAATTTGTCTAGCTCTTATGCTCACTTTGTAAAATTCCTCTGTGTATTCTTTCAATGTCAAAGACCTCTGTCTAAGATTATGCATTTGTCTAAATAATGTTTGTTGATAATCACTTGGCAAAAAATTACCTCTCAACTTTGCCACCATCCTGTTCCAATTTTTAATTGGTTGCTTACCAAGTCTTTTTCTTTTTGCCTGCAGTCCATCTCACCAAAGTGCTGCATGTCCTTTTAGTTTTGTGACATGAAATTTCACTCTCTTTCCTTCTTTCGTTTCTTCATAATTAAAGAATTTATCCATGCTATTAATCCAGTCTATCAACTCCTTAGGGTTTTAGCCTCCTACATAAATTGAACCCTCAAGTTTGGGTTTAGATGTGGATCCTAACACTGATTTAAAGAATCTCATTTTAGGAGTAATTTCTGTAGGTTCCTCTACTTTTGTAGCTTCAACTTCAGGTTCACTAACATCTCCAACATCTCCATGTCCTTGATTTCTCATTTCAACTGCTTCCAATCTAGCTTGCATCTGTTGCGTAGTTTCTAACACTTCAACATTTGCAACTGGTCTTCCTCTTTTTTGACCACATCTTCCTCCAACTCTGAAAGCCATGTTGGTATTCTTTCTCTAATCTTTGAGATCCTGATCAGTGTCAATAAGCTACTCTGATACCGCTAATGGTGGTCTACTTTCAGGTGTAAGGGATAATCGTTGAAATCCAGTAACTATTTCTTCAAGCATCGGTGGAAGTTCTTCTCAGATTTCCTTTGGAGTTTCAGTCATCCACCACTAATTTTTGTTATTCTGTGGAAATAATCGAAACTGTTAAATTACCTAAAATATGGCCAAAACTTCAATTACCACGGAATAAAAGATAATTAAGAATCCAACACATAAACCTCTTGCGTCTGCCTTTTCCACCAACCTTTACATTTCCCACAGATCCGAAAGGAAACACAGTTGCAGTTTATAACTTCTTAGATCCAAAACTTAGATTAAATCCCATGTACTTTTTGATGCGATATCCTTTGGATCTCGTAACTTCATAGCAAATGGCTATGATCAATCCAAACTTCAATGGATTAAATCACAATTCATACAACATCGCGTACTATTTTCGAAATTAAACCCCATGCATATTAACCATGTGATTACCGTCAGATCAACCTCCTTCAAGCGGATGGTCCAAATTAACTGAGTTATTAACTCAGTTAAATAATTTCTCCCATCTAGTTTTAGAATTAACATTCACGTTTGTGACCATGTGATCATCGTTAGATCTGTGCCTATCGATTGGACGGTTTAGGTCATTTCCTAAGGTTTCTCACGACTTTTGTTGGGGTTTTCCTCATTCCGCCAAGAATTTTCCTTCCATCAATTTTAGACTGTGTCTAAGTTATTTTTCTTTTAAACATATCTCAGCTATCTTAGTACATAGAAATCAATATTTAATCACGATACACAATATTATATCAACCTCTAATTCTAAAGGGCTAAACTGTAAATCAATAGGACTCAGAGAAAAATCGAAGGAAATTCGACCCTCAAGGATTGAACATTCATTCACATAATACATAGATATGTAGAGATATTTCAATTTCTTAGTTAGATAATCTTCCACAAACAAATCTAGCCAAATCCCATTACACTAATTCCAAACTTACATAAATAACATTACATACAACAATCAAATCCTCAATCAATGGATCGAATCTACCTAATACTAGAAAATACCTACTCTGCATGAGATTCTCCTTGAGAATCTCAACTAAGTATAAACTACTTGAATTAATTACAAAATCATTCAATTCCCTGAATTCTAGCTCTAATCCTATCTAGAAAGCTTTGTAAAGTGATAGCTAAAGGATCCCATTGCTTTGCTTGTAAACATTTTTTTTTATTTTTTGGAATAAAATCAAAGCCTTTTGTCTTCAAGCCTCATGCTCCTACATCACAAAACAACTTAAAATATACAAAAATGAAATCTTAAGTTCTTATAAGGAATAATTAACAATTACTCACAAACTTTGATATGAACCATTTTCTTCCTTGTCGTCCTATTTTATGTGCTAAATTGGTTCCATTTTGTTTTCTTTTCTGCAAGAAAATACTTGAAAATTAATATTTAATGCTGACTTATTTGTTTATATGTACCTAACAGAAAATTTCTATGATTACATACATTTGAAGCATGTTGTTGTTGAGATGGCTCCTCCTGTGATGCAATTATGTCCATTTCTTTGATTGTCTCCTTGTACACTTTTTTGGACATTCATACTTACATGTTTTGGATATCATCTCATCGATCCTTTGGGATTTTCATAATCGTCCTGCAAAAGTGACGAACTATAATTATATTAATATATGAAACTAAATATAACAAAATTGATATTAATAAATCATTGCTTTGTAGTAATATATACATACAATTCTAGAAAATTGTTTTAATTAGAAATATTACTTTTTGAATGATTTTTTTTTGTTGTTGTATGTTTTTTCTATTGCAACTCTGACAAGTCTCATTGACCACTACCCTGGAAACACTTCTTGTAGTTTTAATATAACATGGTTCTTGGAATCATTAGATTGTTTTTTGCATTGTAAGTGGAAAGTATGCCTATATGTTTGTTCCACTATATCCTTCATAGTTATGTAAAAGAATTTCCCCTTTCATTAACCTCCAACACCACTTGAGATGAGCTAAGGACCAATTCATCATCATTTACATGTTCTATATTTTTTATTTCTTAGAACGACATTGTTTGCCTTCGTTTTTTGTTCGCATAAAACATTAAACATATGTGAATTAATAGATTCTTTGAAATATGTTCTATAATAATATTAAGTATGTTGTTAATGAACATTCAAAAGAAAAAGTTCATATTGAATAGTATTTTTCCATTCACTTGATTCATCCTTTTGCAATTTTTCCATTAGGATTTTACACTTTTCTGCACTTAGATCATAAATAATCTTATCAAAATTCCTCATTTTGTGGCTCTACATGAGACACACCAACCAATACATATTATTTAAACTTACATATAGTTCAAACATATTAATTTTATAAAGAATTTACAAAGAAATCACCTTTTCTACTTTTTTGGATGTGCTATCGTTGTGTTAAACAATGTTTTTACTACACAACTTCGTAGACATTTTTTATGAATATAAAACCCATACCATTAAATATATAAGCCATTAAATATATTTTATAAATAAATCGTATAATTTTCAGCCAAAAAAAACTTTAGAAATTGGTCTGCTTGTGTGAACAAAATGCACCTATGCTTTTAATTTAGTTAATGCACCAAGTGTTTAATTATTAAGTACCAGCAATGAAAAAAAAAAGAAATTTAAATTATGACGGATGTGATATGTAATGTTAAAAAACACTACCATCAGAGTAAAAACAAATATAAGAAAATAAACATATTTTTTTTACTTAACAATTTTATTTGTCGAGGCTTTCGGTGCATTTTTATAAAACATGGAGAACCAATGCATTATCTTTAATAAACAAACTAGGGGTTTAATATTGGCATTGAAAAACGAAAATATTTTAAAAAAATAAAAATAAATAAAAACATTTTTTTGACTTAACAATGCTATTTCCCATAGGCGTCCTGATGCACTATATCAAACATGAAGCACCAATGCATTTTTTAAAACATAGTGCACTAGTAAACAAAAGCCATTTAGAAAAAAATGGACAGGGCTAATCATAGGGTTTAGATCCCATTCAACAACTTGCCCCCATGCTTTACTTGTGAAACACATTATATATAGTAATACAAAAACTCGTTAAATCTAAAATCCATTAAAATGAAAATCCCTAATTGTGAAATGGTAGAGAGAATTAAACCCAAAGGTGAAATTTTGTAGTCAAATAAGCAAGAAGAAACAAGGATTTAAGGTAAGTATTGATTGTTTTTTTTTTGTTTTTGTTTTTGTTTTGTTTGTTTGTTTGTTTGTTTATTTGTTTGTTTGGTTTTTTTGAACTTTAACTAAATCTAAATAAGAATAGAGATGTAAAAAAAATCAATAGTAGAATTTTTACTCTACAGGGTTTTTATTCTTTTTTGAATTTTAATTAAATCTAAGAGAAATTGTAAAATTTGTTTTTAGTAAAATCAACTGTAAAATTTAATTTTATTACAATAAATGGGTTTGAGTGAATCATGATACCTTTCAAATTCCAATATTATGAATACTTTATCTACTATTCCAAAGTATTTAGCTGCTCCATGATGCTCCCAGTATGTCTCTCTTGCAAATCTCTCTTTTAATTAAATCTAATAGAAATTTTACAAAAAAAGATTAGTAAAATCAACAACAAAATATAACAATTTTACTATGCAGGTTTTTGAGTAAATCACCATACCTTTCCACTTCATCTTCTAAATAGTTTTGTTGTTTGAAAGCATTCTTCTACTCCATAGTCCTCCCAATTTGTCTCTTTTGCAAATCTCTCCTTTGAAATTTTGGGAAAAATAATGAAATGGTAAATAACTAATTAGTATCTAAAAGATTTTATGAAATTAGATTTCAAAAAATCATTTAGTGTTCATTTTTCAATTTGAAAGAGAAACAAATGTACACTTTCTTTTTCACTTTTTTTCCCAACATTGGTGCTTTTTAAAGGAAAACACACTGGTGCATTTTTGTGTAACATGCACCGGTTAAAATAACTTATCAACACACTAAATTTTTATAATGCACTGAAATGGTAGAATTCCTCTTTTTGAAAACCCAGAAACCAATGCGATTATTATTTTAACACACTGGTGCAATTATTAGTGAAACACATCGTTGTGATGAGTTTTATAAGAGCATTGACATGATATAATTCCTTTTTTATTTTCGAAATCCCAGAAACTGATGCGATTATTATTTTATTATTTTAGCATACTGGTGTAATTTTCATAGAAATGCATCAGTGCAATTAGTGTTAGAAGAGAACTTATACGATTTTATTTATTTATTTATTTATTTTGAAATCCCGAAAATCGGTGCGGTTATTACGTTAACGCATTGATGTTGTTATTATTGAATGCATAAGTGTGTCGAAGTTTGGAAGAGACCGATGTGCTTTAAAAGTTATCTAAATTGTTATTTTCACATGAAATGGTATATTCATCTCAAATTATTCTTTAGAATGCTTCCGCATGAGTTACAATAATTCTTAGTATACATTTTTCACTTAAAGTTGACTTATTTTTGAAAAATGGTTAAAAACTATATTGAAATTCATATTGTTGTTATATTGTTCTTGAAATTAATTTGAGGTACGTACACAAAAATTTGTTGTTGATATTTCTCAAATGCAGGGAAAAAATATCATAATATCAAATGGAAAATTCTTCAGATTCTAGCTCGTTCCATATTGCTCAAAGTCCTTCACAGATTTCTCCCTTTCCATCTCCTGTAAGTTCACATTTTATTTATATTTTGATTATCTAATTAATTTTTTTTTGATCCATGTTAATTTGAATTAAAATGTATCTAAATTTGTAGGGTCCTAATTTAGAATCAAGTTCAAATGCAAAAAATATTTCCCCGTTTCAAAAACGTCGAAAACTTTTATCAAGAGTAGTATATTGCAAGTAGTTGGTAGATGAAAATGGAAAACTGCTTCATCCTGCTAATTGGAACATGGCATCTTGCAACCACAACCCTGGGTCAACGATGGTAATAATTGTTTGGTATAATGTAATTTCAATAAACTAATTGCATTGTGCTTACTAATATCATTGATGTAATAATGTTCAATATTGTTTGAAATTAGGATTCTAGTGATAATGAGCGATCACCATTTTCCAGAGCACCCCACTACAATGTCAAATCGAGTAAGAGAAAATATCAAAGAGGAAGGATACAAAGAATGGTTGAATCAACCACCTATTCAATTTCCACTATGTCCAAATTCACCAATTAGGAATGAATACAAAATTAGTAGTTCTTTATTACAGGTTGGTAATCACTAGTACAAAATAGCTAATTAGTTACTATAAAAATGACAGAAATTTGCATATAAATGACCATTTTTAGTCGATGGCCAATAGTAACTAATTTACAGTATCTTATAACATGACCAATTTTAGTTGTTTTAAGCATAGTTATTAATTGGTTGTCTCAAATTTATTGTTTAGTAATATATTTAGTCATAAATTTGGTTATTAATTTAGTCATTGATTTATTCATTAATTGCCTCAATTAATGAACAAATATACAACAAAATATATTACTATTTGATCACCTAAAACACCAATTAATTTGCAAAGAAATATGACCAAAATGTTGGTTCTGTTATAAGATACTGTAAATTAGCTACCAATAGTCATGTATATGCAAGTTTTAGTCATCATTTGAAACGAATTAGTTACCAAAGAAAGATGACTAAATTTCAATTGTGTTATAAGATACTGTAAATTAGCTACTAATAGTCGTATATATGCAAAATTTAGTTGTTATTTGTAATCACAAATTTATCATTTGGAAGTCATTTTTTTTTTTTGTAGATTCATACTCATTATATAAATGATTGATTTAGTAGTTTATATTCATTTCATTTACTTTCATTAATAATCATTATAAATGACTAATTTAGTCGTATATTCATTTTATTTATCATTAATCAATATAAACTACTAATGTAGTAGTTTTAGATTAACTTGATGTGTTCATTATTTATTAACATAAATTAATTATTATGATTTTGTATTATATTTAAAAAAAATGTCATATAATGTGCATGTTCATCTAAAATGAAAATACAAAGTTACATATGTTTATCAGGTTAATAAATAATATAAAGCGCAACTATAAATAATTTCAACAACATAAATTATACTATATAAAATGCCAAGTATTAAAATATTAGTTTCCAACTTAATATTGGTTGGATTACAATTTACACATCAAATATTGTTTCATCGCTTTGAAACATTATCATTGCATTGCCAAGGCATTGTAGGTGAATTCACCAACTCTAAATATTTGGCCATCAATTTGTATGTGTGTGTCTCATGCAGGATATTGGCTTTGATGGTATAACTAGGACGATTCTCTTCTCTTTCTTTTTAAATTTGTCAATCCAGTGTTGTTGTTTTCCTCTTTCTTCAATTTTTGCTTCTTACCAACAATATTTATTTCCTAATATGAAAATGAAAGAAAAAACAATACAAAGTATAAGGCATGAAATACGATGAACACTGGAATATAAAATAAAGTAAACTATAAAATATTTATACAACATATACCTCAACATCAGCAATGTCTACCATTTTTCTCTAGAAAATCAAGAAACTCGAACATGTTTCTTCGGTGGGGCGATAGTGGCCACCATGTGACTAGATGACCTTTATAAACAAGGCAAATAAAATGTCACTATAGAAAATAACACCTTAGAAAATTAGCATTCAACCTTCAGGAAAATCTTAGGCAATCATGCTAACTAAGTTACATGTTAAAAAGCTCGGGTTGTAGATAACTTTTGAAAAAAAATGGAAAGAAAAAGACAACATATAATAAATAATGTAATTGCATCATAGAAGGAAAAAATTCTCCTATGATTACCCATACATGTGGGTGGGTAACAGTCCCCAATATGCCATGATTCTTAGGGTCCAGATCAAGTAAATCTCCTAATGATTGATTAGTTGCATCTTAGCCTCACCTCTCCTTTGCGAGACCAAAAAATAAAAATGAGTCCATATTTAACTAGTTGTGCTCTATAGTATCCTTTTCCCATGCTATCTCCACATACCCACCAAAAATCTTAGATATACCAAAAAAATGGAATTTTTGAATTGTTTCTAAAACTGTCATTTACACCCCCTTCCAATGTATCTGGCCAAATGTACCCACTTGAAAAATATATGTTTCGAAAACCAAAAAGACCACAATATCTTTGGATCCTAACACTCGTCCATATTTTCCACAAACCATAGGAATTAATACTATCTTACAATCAACCCACTAGTCTTAATATATATTTCTTCTTCTTTCCATTCTTGATGCACATAAATTCATAATCAATCATCCAAGTGAATCCTAAGATATCAATTTATTCATAGGCAACAAAAGAAAACATATTTTTATTGAATAATCTACCTTGAATAATACTTTTTAAATTTGATAACATAAACAGTCAGGAAGAAGATCAACGAACCTCTCTTTTAGCTACTCAACAACGAGCATTATCCCACTATAAGAGTACACTATGATGCCCAACCAAGAATTACTAAATCTGAAATGAAATGATGATGACCTTTGGTGCAAATCAACCCTAATTTTTTTTTTTCCAGAATCAAGCTTCAAACCTGCAATTTTATCTTCAGCCCCAAATACAAGTCTCTCCAAAATGAGCTCTTTCCAATTCTCCAATACTGAATGCTCCACTAAAATATAACTTTTCCTTAACATTTGTGCCATTATAGAGGCCTCTCCACACAATGACCCCTTAAAACAGGGTTGATACATCAAAAATAACATTATAATAATGTCAGACATATGCATATAATTTTGTGAGAAACAAAAAGAATATTTAACTACAAATCTATGTGAAAATTTATCCCATTAGTACCACAAATATTATTTGAATTAAGGAAGCACTTTAAGTTTCAACCAGAAAATAAAAAATATATATTAAAGGCTCAGATGAATTTAAATACGTATTATAAAATTTTATAAAGTGTTACATGTTCTGACCCTTACCATCCACCATGTTCAATAGTATCCTCTGCAGAAGCATCCAATATGCCAACCATTGAAGGATGCATGAAAATTTTCTCCAAAGATATACCTTATGTATATTTGGACTAAGATCCAAAAAAAAGAGGCACACCATTTAGATTATTGTCTGATGATACTCGAACATACTCACTGATATCTTCAAAATAGCCAACAATTGCATTGATCAAAGAAAAAATATAATAAAGAATTCTTAGCTGTAAGTATTATTAAGGCTATGGAATTACAATTTTGTTGAGAACATCATAATCAATGAATGGGTTTTGCATGATAAATATAAAAAAGTAACATGGAAGATCAAACACACCCTTGCAAAAATAGGCAATGCATGAAACAACTATGAGAGGTGGCCCTAAATATAAGAAAGCCAGAAAGTATCAAAACAAGAATATAGACATAAAAATCAAGATATGTCAAAGTCATGCATTAGTTACACATGCATATTTCCCAGGATCAAAGAAAACCAAAATAATAACATCCATCCAAGTTATCGTAGTCACAAATATATCCAACTGCAATTTTATTATACTCGTATAGGTAAGAAAACATTGCGAGACATGGGTCATAGTGGGTTACCAGGATTCTCACTAATCAAGATGGTGCAATAATCATTTTGATTAGATAGGAAAATACCTCTATTTGATCCATTTCCTATGATTCACCTTTATCAAGGAAATCCAACTAGGAAGAAAGGTTTGCTATGAGCATAACCCCATTGATTGCCATCCAAGAAAGGAGCTTTGATGGACCAAAGTATAGTCTTGTACACTGTGATATAGAGTGAAAAGGTGGAATGATATGGGAGCCACTGATAAAGGATTTGTGTTATGGTGGTGAAGGGGTGTAATTGAATATATAGTCACTTATATTTATACACTTCGTTGAGGGTGAGGAGGCACATCCATTAAGCTTGGTGAGCCTATATTTATGATTTTATTGAGCTCGACCTTGACAATTTGTCCATGAGAAAGAATAAATTCAAAATTCCATTTCTTCTTGTCAGAATAAGATGATCGTTATATCAAAATTGGACCTCTTGTCAATAGGAATCCAATGACATAATCATATGCATTATATGAGCTGTCATAAGGTGGAATTTTTCCCTCATTACCAATTTTAACAAATCCAATTATCTATCCTTACTGCAATAGATTCTCCACTAAACACATGTAGATCAAACTTGACATCCAACTTGAAAAATTGATTTTTATGAGTTCTTCTACCTCTAGAATGGCGAGAAGAGGAAGAAAAAGAACATTTGCTGGAAGATGGAGAGTGAGATTTAAGAGGCTCTTTCCCTCCTCTTTCATGATTTACTGAGGCATGATCACTTGGTTCTCTATTCTCTTGCTTCATTGTCTTCTCATATTTTGCAAAATATTTGTCCACTTTTTTTGGCATGGCATAGAAGGCCTTGCGATAATTTCACTCTTCCTCCATCTGAGCATATCCATCCACCATTTTCCTTCTTTTTGTTATATGCCCTGCTTTTGGATCAAAAGACTTAAGTTTTCCTTCACTTCTTTGGAGCTTTATCATACACTAGCAATTCACATCAACAAAAGACCCGCTCTAATACAAAACTTGATCTGGATCTTTTTACTTCAAAGGTGCATACATAATTGCATATAAAAGATCACATGAAAGGAGAAGAAATAAAATGAAACGATGAGAAGCAAAGACACAATAGATTGGTAATGGAGTTCACCCAGTGTAGGCTATGTCTCCGAGCTATGCTCAAAGTGTGGAGGTTGTTTTCATTAATATTCAGTAAAATCAAATTACATGCATGTACAAAAGGAACCTTATACCTCCATTTTTAGGGATGGCCTAAAAATGCACACCTCTACTGAAGAAATGGATGGCATCATTGAATTCCTAGTGTGAAATCATGTCAAATGAATATAAACTTGACCCTATTCTGGTCCAGTCAAAATGTGGACCCTTGGGAATCTCATAGATTCCCCCAAAGATTTGTTCTTCTTGTTTGACTGGAATTCTGTTGCTTAGATGAGGAAATGGATCACACCACCACGTTCCCTGCAAAATCCAAGTTTGTTTGAGGATAAACATGGTGTGAAACTGACACTGTGAAATTTTTCACGCTAACGAATATTTTAGATTCCTCATTGATTTTGCATGGAATATTCCCCTAGAATATATTTTCTCGAAAAATGTTCCCAACATGGGCACGATTCCTCCTCGGCTTTGGGTTCCACACACGCTCTTCTACTCCCTCCTCTAGTGAATGGTATAAATTAGTTTTTAAGTATGTGTAGGGGCAAACCTCCCATAGCCAACCACTTGGAATGTTTGTAGCAACCCCAAAATACTACCTAGGAGATCCAAGTTCAAAACTAGTGAATGAAAATTTTAGTTAGTTGTTGTTGTTTGATTGGTAGTGGCATTATTTTATATGGCATGTAGTTTTGTCGTTGGTTATATATATGGGGCTGCCCATTGGCGGGCTGTCACACCTAGGTCGAGCGGGTTCGATCCCCATTGGTTCCCTTTTTGGTAGTCATTGAAATGGAATTTATATATATATAAATAATGAGACATGGAGGTTGGTTCCGGTTGGTTGGGTTTGACCACTGACTAATCAAACCCTATATATATATATATATATATATATATATATATATATATATATATATAATATTATTTTATTAAAAATAAGGTATTCAAAAACAATTTTTTGATTTTTAAGGTTCACCATTTTTTTAAGTAGGTGATAATTTTGCCTTTTTCGTTTCCAAATTTTATCATCGATAAGTGCCGAGTTGTTGCCTCACTAGCGGCTTCCAATGGGTCTAGTTTGAACAAAAAATTGACTCGCCATAACTTTCACATACGAACATGGATTGAGGTGTTGTTCGTGTCATTGGAAATATTTCAACATGATCTTCGATTTGACTCTGGTTTCACTACAATCCAGAAAAAAATATTTTTGAGCTTTTCCTAAGCCCGCTTGGAATTTTGACTGTCTCTAGAGACACCTGGATCATCGATTCTTTTCCATTTTGATCAATCTTGAATCTAGTTATAGTTATGATAATTCTAACTTGAAGGACAAGTGTGCCTCGAGTAAAGAAGTGCATGCAAAGTCTTGGTTGGTACATTTGGTTATATGGACCAAGAAAAGAGTTCATCATTGGTTGAGAGTGTTATCACAAAATTTGACCCTGATAGGCTATTGACCAAGTAGACTCTGAGTAACTCTTTCAAACCAATCTTTTGTTTGAGGCTTAGCCTCCTCAACCTGAGAGGGCTCTCTCAATAGGTTTAAAATTTTTAATTAATGATTAGATGACTAACTCTAAGAACAAAAATGGACAAATGTATAATTAGTTGACTAGTTGAATCAAATATTAGCAAACATCTATTGGGCTATGAAGTCAAGTCTTCAACGAAACAACATGATTAACAAAACATGGAAGTCAAGGCACTTGAGTCTAGGTTTATAAGTAAAATAGTAACACCATAAATGAACACAGTTTATAAGCATGTGAAGGAAGTTAGAGCATTTTCCAATGAATTCTAAGTATCACAAGTTCATACCACTGCAAATAAGTAACTGAAAAGGGCCATAAAAATATCGAACACATAAACCCCTTGTAAATCTTGAGTAGTCAAACTGATCTCTGTATTAAGTTTGAAAAACCATAATTTCTTACAATAACACAACTTTCTTTTGCTAATGAAATTACCAACCATGAGGAATTCGACCTCATGCTTCATATAGAGTCTTTACAACCTTGGATTCTATGATCCATCCTTAGGAAAATTCTAAATTCTAAAATTGACACCTATCTACTCATAAAACAAACTCTTAATTACAAGCTGACAACTATCTGTCTTTTAGGAGTCCTAATACAAATAGGAGTGAAACTCCTAAAACATGCTTCAACAACCTTATCTAAGACTTAAATACATCATTTGACAGCTGATAATCCATGTCTTTAGCCTTAATGATGCCTCCAACATTGTTACCAACCCTGCTGATCCGTGACCTAACTGTCTAGAAACTATCTTTGAACAACATGTGTAAAACTAGAAAATTATGATTTATGAAAATACGGCTTCAAAGAAATCCTTGTTTCTCTCAACTGGTAACACTTTCGAGGGAAGTGAGAGAGGTTACTATAGCTAGAGATTTTATGAAGAGAAACCTCTTTCTGAATTCTAAAATAGTTTTTGCATTTGGCCAGAAACTGATCATGAAGTGAATTACTAAAACCAGAAAACAAAGTTTTTCTCTCAATGACTTTCAGCAGTTTTGTAGCGCAAGTTGGGTCACCAAGTTCTCCCACCTCATAATGAATTTAATGAAACTGATAGAGATTTTTGTAGTTAATTATGTTAGGAATAAAAACCTCTCTAATTTTTCAAAAATGAGTTTTATATTGCTTAGGAACCCCCTTGGAAGTTGAATACTAAAAATAGAAAAAAGTGCTAAAAGTTCACCTTCAGCAGTGTCGTAGCACACTATGAAACTGCTGTGTATGCTCTTTCTTCAACACAGTTTTCAAAATAGTTAAAGATATGGGTTCTAAACAGCATGTGAAACTTCTAGGACATGGAATAAGGCTGATTTAACTTTTTCTGGATATGAAAATGAGACTCTTAACCTATCACCTACCCATTTATCAAGACTAAAATGACTTTAGGCCTCCTTGAAATCATGACCAAAAGTAGAGTTGACACAATGACGTTTTGAGAATTTTTGTGTGATAATAGTGGATTGAATAGGGATAGTGTGCCCCAGTGGTACACTAAGAATTGGTAGCTCCAGTGCTGCTATCCATCGTTTAGAATAAAACTCTGAAATTCTGCCCAATCTGTTCCCCAAGCTTTAATGGCCTTCACCTCGAGCTCAAGCTTGATGATCACTGTAGAAAAAAAAAATTGTATCTACTAAAAATATGCTCAATTAAATTTGAGCTTATTCCCACACTCCTACCTACCCTATCCACTGCAACCTCTATTTGTAGCTCAAGGAACATGAAACTTCCAATGGAGCTAGTAATTGATATGATTTGACACTTGAATCTTTTGACTGTGCTTGAAGCAAAAATAAACATGATATTGAAATAACCAAGTCAGCATGAGATGTAACTGATCTTCAAGATGAAAATATAACTGGAAATCTGAGCAGTAAATCCTCTCCATGTAATCAGCTATAGCGTCCAAAAATACATGATTAGTTTGATGATTCTCATAACATTCTATATCTTCAGACAACTGATTCTTAGCCACACAAAATTCCTTTGATATGCTATCCAACTATGTTTCTGAATAATTCCCACAAACAATGTAATTTTCCTCATTATTATGATCATTCTTTGATGTAGGCTGTTGCAAAGTATGACATAAAAGATCAACTTTTTCCTCAGCTTGAGGGTTATAAAATCTATCTTCCAATATTTCTTCTTGGTGTTTGCAATGATTTTCATACTTTTTATGATCAAAAGACTGGCAAGTTTGCTGCGTCTTTACATTTATCTCAGAGGATGTAACATGGTCTTCATAAGTAAACCCCTACTGATTTTCATGTTACATTTTATGGGAGGTTATCCTTTCTTCTTGGTGTTGAAATGTATTGTTATGAAGGGCATCTAAAATTTCTTCATCCATGAATTTATCATCATCATAACAATCCTCCAAATATTGAATAAAACTCACATAATGTTATAGCTCCAAACCTCACTCTTGATGTTTGTGATGCTGCACTCATGGCCTAGGGAAACCCCTCCTTCTAGACCTGGTCCAAAAATTTAGAAAATAGTATTTTACTCCCTATACGTGACATTTCCCTGAGCTAAATGTGTGTGTATGTGGGTCTGTGTATACCCAACCCGCGTATATGTCTTAAAACACTTAAAAAAAATAAATCTCCTTAATTTCAGGCGGATATCATGGGTTTTACCTGTTGATTACCTATTAGTGCCCGTGGCTCAACTGTTCCCAACGAATTTCCAACTAAAAAACTATGGGAGAAGTACAAAAAGGCTTCAATGGGAAGGCCTAAAGGAGGAGAGAAGAGAGAGAAAGATCACTCTGCTGAGAATATCCCTGACCAGGTCTGAAGATCCTAGTGATTCCAGCACTTCCCCCATTTACAAGCAACCCTTGTTTCCTTCTATGATGATGTCTTTCTACTACTTGAGATATCATGGAGTAAGTCATGGAAGGAGTTTGTTGAAGGCTTGAGACTGGACGAATCTGGATGACGGTTTCGCTTGGAGCCTGTGAAAGGATGACTCAGGTGAAATCATTCCTTTTTGTACTTTAGTTATCTATTATAAAAGAAACACTTGTCTTTGTTCCTGATATAAATCTTCTTCATGCTTATGATATCAATGTTATGATTCACATATGAATGGTTGTTTCAATTGTGTAACTAACTACCTTTCAATATGCTATGAAGATTATTTCTTTATGATGCTTGGTCCATATACTACTATACTTTCTTGAATTGATTGTTTTGCAGGTTGAAGGAGCAAAATGAAATTCAATAGGGTTTGGACCTTGGCTGGATCTTCCCAAATGAAGGACCCCTAGGTACGCCTCTCATCATAGAGTTTGTTTATATTAGCATCATGGCTGTGTGGAAGGTGTGTTTCTCTATGTAGATAACCTTCGATCTACTTCAACCCAAGACCCTAGGGGAATTTATCCCTTAACAGAATTGGCGACTCCACTGGGGACAACAGTATTGCTGTTCCTAGTTTGGGTTTATTCAAGCCAATCAAGGCTTAGCTGGTTATTTGCTTGCTATTACTGTGTAGTCTGTTCTTGTAGGAACTTTAATTGTAAGTTTGATCAGTTTCTTCATACTGTTTTTTGTTTTTTCTTGTAATCTTTTGTATACACTATTTTTCTAGAATACAGATGCATATATACGCATGTTTCCTTAAGTAAACCTGCGTATACGCATGTTTCCTTAAGTAAACCTGTGTATACACATGTTTCCTTAGGCTGAATCGCGTATACACGCAGCTGTGCACTAACATAGTCGCGTATATCTTAAAAATCTCAAGATTTTTCAAACATTTTTGTTTTTGAAGATGTCTGCTTGTCTGAATCAGTCTTGAATAGTTACTTTTCTGTGTCAGTCTTTATTTTTACAACAAGTACATGATTTCAAATTCTCTCTGATTGTGGAAAGTGTTGGTCTTATTTGTTACAAGCATCATCGTTTTTGTTAAGCACACAAGATTTCTTGCTAGGAGTCTTGGCTGCTCTGTTTTGTCAGGGCAGAAAGGTTGATTTCAATCTTTGTGTCAAATCTTGTGCTGGTGAGTTTTTTGTTTGCACATCAAAACTATATCTTTGTGACCATCCGCTTTTCTTGCTTTTCGAAAATTTTTGATTCACACTTTCTTGAAAGTTGTTTTTCAATCTTTTGGTTTTTTGTCGAGCTCTTGTTGCTACATTTTTATTGTTAAGAGCATTTTGAAACACATTTTTGTTGAGTTTTCACCTGTTTTGTGTCACAAACTTGCAAAGTGTTTTTTTGCTTATTCTTCAATCATAAAGTTTTAGTCTTGTTTGGAGCACTTTTGAAAAGTCATTTTTGTTTTGCTTTTGAAGAAAACTTCTTGAAAACTTGGTTTTGCTTTATTGAACTTTGTTTCGATTTAGTTTCCTTTTTGTGAGTGAAAGTGCACTTTTGTTTGTCTTGAAACTTGCTTTTAGTGTTTGGATGAAAATGAGCATCAACAACTTATATTCTATCTAAACATTTTAAGTGGCAAATTAAAATTGATAAACAAGTTACTTTCATTTCTTGATTTAAGAGTAGTCTTAAGTTTTGCATCAGCGTGTACTTATTGCATTAGGGTAAATTTGTGCATATTTTTAGGGCATCCATAGTTTTGTTAATTTTTGTGAGTGTGAATCTTGAGTAAAAGAAAAGAAAAGAAAAATTTGTTGCTTTCTTTGATGTTCCTCTGAACCTAGTAGAAATTTCTTTCATCGAAGAACAAAACGAGTGCATTTGCATATAGTTTGGTTTTTATTAATTTCTTTTGCATCAAAACACCACTAGTTTCATTTCCGCTTATCCCTTGACTTTAAAAACAACCTACTTAAAAACAAGCGCTAATTAAAATATACTAGAACTTTTTATAATTGTCAAGTTAGACACACCAACAAGTTTTCGGATATTTTAGGGCCTTGGATTAGGCGAGTGGAGAGAAAAATCTCCAAGGCCATTTAAACTATCAAACATAGGAGTCTGAATATTGAGTGAAAATCCAATAGTGTTAGGGAGACCAAGAAAGCTCTAGATCTAGGAGTTAAGCACGAGGGTTTTTGAAGACAAGGAAGAGAGATACCCCCTCTCCTACTTGTCGGATCTTACCTCAAGACTATTCCGCTTGGCTTCTGACACGAGTTGGTAACCTTAGTTGCTACTCCTAGGGATCCACATAGGTGGTTGTGGAGGGGAATCCCGTGGTACCTGAGGTCGATGTTGTATCACTCTCAATGGTACTACTGGATGGCACCCTTGCGAAGCTTGGGGGCTTGCACCGGCGCACGCTGTTGTTAGGAGGTCAACGTAACTTCCTTTGTTACCTTCACTGGTAGGACTGGGCCGTCATTATCCTAGACTATCTTTGGAAGGCCCCTTACTTCACTTTCTTGTATTTTGGTGTCCGGTCCTCATCACCTGGAGAGGAAATACTTGAAAGCTGTTTGACTGGCTGATATCTTTTAGGGACTTTTTAGTGTGTGCTCTGTGCTCTTAGTTGGCCTAGCTTTCATTTTTTCTTGAGTCTTTAAGTAGATCTTAATAAAAAATTCAAAGTGGCTGACCGATCTCCTAGACGGTCTCAAAGACTTCGTGGTCTCTCACCGCCTAGTTTAGAGCCTTCTCGTAGAAGGTGCAGAGGTAATACTACCGGTGGGTTTCATCCCGTGGTAGCTGACGCATTGGGGATTGATCCTCCTCTCGGGGGCATTAGTGTTCAAGAAAGGACTAGAACTTCTGCAGAACAAGAGAGGAACACTCCAGTTCTTTCTCGAGTTCTCTTTCAAATAGAAGATAACATAGAGGTAGAAGAACTCTCAGAGTCGTTAGCGGCTCCAAATTCTCCTCTACCTTCTAGCTATCTAGAAGTATTACAATAAGTTGGGACTTCGACGCATAGACCGCCAAGTCCAGGTCATATTACGCACTTACCATCGATGACCACTATTGGAAGCATGGATTCTACTACAAGTGCTACAACTATGCAGACTCCAACATCAGTACAAGGGGGAGGAACTATTTCCATCCCCTCTAGTTCCTTTTTTGGGTCTTTTGCTAGCACATCCTTAGTTGGGTCTACCTCCATTCCTTCTACGAGTGGAAATTCCCAAGCCAATGCTTTTAGTTCCAGATTTTTCCCATTTGGCACCCATTCATAGGGTATTCCATCAGTTCCGTTTAGTGCCTCCGCATCAATGATGGGTGGATCGAATTCATTTCAGGATTTTCCTTTTGGAAGTGGTCATATACCACATTCCAATCCAATGGTAGGATCTATGCCTTTTTCTTTTATAGGACAAAGTAGCAATCCTTTTCAAGGTTGGACTAACCCTGCGGTTAGTGGCATGGGAACTGGGAATCCATTTTTTGGCCAACAAGGGAATGGGCCGTACTCCCTAGTTAGTTCATTTTGAAGTATTCCTCCCTTAGCTTCTGCTTGGAATCCGTATCAGGGGTTATCGACTCCTTATAATCCTTTAGGAGGAAGCTTCCTCGGTTATGGAGGTTTTTCGGCTGGAGTTGGTCAAACTCCGAGTTTTGCTGGATCACAAGGCTTGCCTTTTGGATTGGCTGGTTCTGCTGGTTACTTCGGGCAGCCTGCTGCCTTCCAAAATCTAGGCCAATCTTTTCAAAACTTTGGGAGTTCCGCCCAGTCTGGGTGGAATTCCCAAGGTCCTCCTAGGCTTCCTTTTTTGGCAACTTTGAACTTGCTAGATCTCACGAAATTAACAAACGATCCAATGAAATACAACCCAGCCTGGCCTCCGGTCCCAACATTCCAAAATTCTAAGGGAAGGGTGGTGAAGACCCAGGCGACCATGTAACCACATTCCGTTTGTGGTGCTCATCAAACTCCCTTATTGATGAATCGATTAGGTTGAGACTTTTTCAACGCACCTTGATTGATAATGTGGCCAAGTGGTATATAGAGTTTCTAGGGGGTAGCTTTACATCTTTAGCCGAATTAGCTAATATTTTCTTAAATCATTTCTAGTTGCCTGTCTGTTATGATGCTAGAACTGAACTTTTGGCCACTTTTCGTCAAGACATGACAATTCACATTTATGATCATATTCAGGAATGGAGACGGAGAAAGAGGCTCATTAAAGCCGAAATCCCTCTGGAGTATCGTCTCGAATGGTTTTTGAAATCTTTACAACTTGAAATCTCTAAGGATGTCTCCATGTCCGGAGTCTATTATGAGGAGCAAGCTATTTTTAGGGCCCATCAATTATAATTGATTTACTCTCAGTCTGGGATCCTACAAAAAATATTGCCAGATGCTCCTAGGTCTAAGGTTGATATAGCCAAGTCGAAGCTAGGTCCTCATGTGAATGGTATCATTGGATTAGTAGACACAAATGCGGTGAACTTGTTGAGCCAATTGCAGCAGTTCTCTTGCAAACTGCTCCTAACAACCAGGTCAGATCGTCTAACCCTTCATCTTCCCAACCCTCTTCAATTAATGCCGTCCAATTTGATAAACCTAAAGGAAATCAAAATTCCAATGGGAAAAAGAAAGGATGAGGTAAGAAAAAGAGTCAGGATGGGAAGGCTGATGCAAATAAATCCGACAATGATGCTGGTGGTGGTAGAAATGAGTCTAGAAAGAAAGTCAAGTTTCCATGTAAGTTATGCAATGGAGACCATTTAACTCATCTCTGCCCAAAGATTCAGGATGCTCAGCACTTGTTAGGGTAGCAAGGGACTTCTAGTTCTCAAGTTGTGTTAACCAACCTTTTTCCCCAAGGGTAGCAACTGCTTGCTGGCGCGAGTTCAAATCCGGGTACCTCCATAGCGGGCAACCAAGAAAGGGAGAAATCATCAAATGTTTTCATGATGGGTTCTAATTTCCATGTGGCCACTCGGTCACGTGATTACGATGAAGTTGAAAATTTCAACGATAAAGCTACTCTCGGAAATACCGACCTTCATATTGAGCGACTCCCTATCGAGACTATACCACAGATACTGAAAGGTTCTGCTAAACGTGCGACTATTAATCCTAATGCTAGGGCCACCCAGAATTACTCCATTGTTGAGGATCTGGCTCAAAGTCCATGCGCCATGTCCACTTTAGAGGTTCTCCAGTCGTGTCCAGCTCAATGAAGTGCTTTACTGTTGGCAATTGGGGCAGTTGATCCAACCAACTCTTTAGTGCTCACTTTCGACATGTTAAATGTCAAAAAGTGACTCCCTCATCATATGTCTTTTCAAATAAAGTCTACATACTAAAAGATTAACATTTTTCGTACCTTTATTGATGAAGAAGCTTCCACATGCATCATGTTGATGTCATGTTGGAAGGCCATTAGATTGCCTTCGACTGTTTGTTCACCTACCCTCCTGACCGCATTTGATGGGCATTCTCACAAGCCGCATGGGATTATCTTGGCCTTTCCTATATGTGTTGGGGGGAAGGTCGTCAATATTGAAGTAGAAGTCATTGATGCTAACCTAGACTACAATCTCCTCTTAGGAAGGAACTGGGTATATGAAATGGATGCCATTGTTTCGACTCTGTTTCATGTCGTTTGCCTTACTCATGAAGGGAAAATCATTAAGGTTGATCAATTGGATTATTGTCTAGTCGATCCTCAACCAACTTCTGACTCTACTATTCCTTTAGTGGATAACCCTCATCCACCTACTGAGAATCTAGGATTTGGGATGTATTCTTCATTGATGGGTACCTTTGATTTTCCCTATCCTATTGCTAGAATCAATGTCATGTCATCATCTAAGGAGTCTCCTCGAGAAGAGTTCTTCCAAACTCATTATTTTTCAGACACTTGGACCTTGCCTTCACCTATGACCACATTAGCTGAAGGACAAGTCAATGGAATGGCATTCCCTATGTCTACAACTGAGCTTCGATATCAGTCTATCGTTAACTCTGCAGACAACCACTCTACTCCTTTTTCTGAGGAGGAGTTAGATGGTGATGTGGCCCCAACTTGGACCCTTGATTCTACCTTCGCCATGGACTGCTTAGATACATTTTTGCCTTCTAAAGAAGCAATCCTAGAAGTAATGATGGGTGTAGATCGACCTTGGGAAGACTTACACCATCATTCAAATTTTCTTCCTCCATTGCAGGAAGTAGAATCTAGGTTCTCCAAGCTCTTTACTAGTGATGTTTTTACAATATCAAATCCTTTGGCTCCAGCACACTTTCGTGCCGAAGGTAATATGTAGGTGATTTAAAAAATGATATCTATAAACATCTCTAGGAACTCTAACGTAATTGAGAATATCTTCATCAGAGTTGAATGTTCCCCTGAAGAAATTCAACTTTACACCGACCTTTTCAAGGAATTTTGAGATGTATTCACTTGGTCTTATGAAGAAATGCCTGCCATTGACCCCTCTATAGTTCAACATGAGATCAAGACGTATGAAAACACCAAACCAGTTTGTCAAAGGCTTCGATCGGTTAATCCTAGGAAAGAAAATACCATTAAAGCTAAGGTAGAGAAGCTGCTCAAGGCGTGTTTTATATACCTTTTTCCTCTTACCGATTAGGTTTCTAATCCAGTCCTTGTGGATAAAAAGCAAGGAACAATCCGAGTATGCATTGACTTTAGAGACCTAAACAAGGCTTGTCCGAAAGATAATTACTCCACGCCATTCATTGATCAGATTATTAATGAGTGTGCCGGTAATGAGATTTTCTCCTTCTTGGATGGTTTTTCCGGTTATAATCAGATCTCTATCCATCCTGAAGATCAACATAAGACAACTTTTATATGTCCCTTGGGTACCTTTGCATATAGAAAGATGCCTTTTGGTCTTAAAAATGCTGGAGCTACCTTCCAGCGGGCCATGTCATATGCTTTCCACGACATTAAACATATCATCGAAGCATACTTGGACGATCTAGCAGCTCGTTCTCGAAAGAGAACTGATCATCCTAGTCATCTTCGTTTGGTTTCTGAGCGATGTCGATTTTACAAGATCCAATTGAATCCCAATAAGTGTGGTTTCGTGGTTACATCTGGTTGGTTATTAGGGTTCTTCGTGTCAAATGAAGGGATTAGGGTTGATCCCTTCAGGTTAGAGGCAATAATTCAGTTGCCTCCCCTGTCCTCAATTAGGCAACTTCAAAGTCTTCAAGGGAAGGCTAATTTCTTTAGACGGTTTATAGCGAATTATGCTGAGATCACTAAAGGGTTCATGCGTTTGCTACGAAAAGGAGTTCCATTAGTATGAGACGACTTTGCGCAACGGTCATTCGATGCTTTGAAAAAGGCATTAGTCTCTGCCCCTCTTTTGAGTCCACCGGATTATGGTAGGGACTTCCTTTTATATATCGCTACAGTAGAATCAACCATCGGTATGGTTCTCATTCAAGAATAAGATGCTCTCACTGAGCATGTGATTTATTATTTGAGCTGAGGCTTGATAGGTCCTGAACTTTGCTATTCTCCTATTGAAAAGTTGTCCCTAGCAGTTGTCCATATTGTCCAGCGGCTCTGCCATTATATCTTGCTATGAAAAACCTTTGTCTTAGTAGCGGACAATCCATTTCAATTTGTCCTCAGTAGGCGAGTGATTGGGGGGAAATATAAATGATGGATAGTCATTTTACAAGAATTTTATCTAGAGTTCTTGTTTGCTAAGTTTAAGAAACCTATGGTTTTTTCCGAGCTAATTTTAGAGCTGCCTTGTGGAGAGGATACTATTTATAAGGAAAGTTTTATTTACAAACATTTATTCCTCATCTCTTCACTTGACCCCTGATATGGAGATATAATTGTCTATCTCCAGACTTCGAAGTTTCCCTCTACTTTCTCTAAGGATGAATGCCGAAAGTTATGTCACCTGGCTAAAAATTATGTTATCATTGGTGATACATTATATCGTCGAGGGGTTGATTCAATCCTTCGGCGCTGTTTAACCCTAGAGGAAGTAGAGTCAGTGCTCAATGATTGCCACAGTGGAGCTTGTGGTGGTCATCTTTCAGGGCTTGTTATAGCTCAACGTATCTTGCGTGCTGGATATTTTTGGCCTTCTTTCTTCAAAGATTGTGTTGAAGTAGTCAAATGCTATCAACCCTGTCAAATCTATACTTGGAAGATTTGTGCACATCCAGCTCCTCTTTTTCCCATTGTCACTGTTGGTCCCTTTACTAAGTGGGGTATTGATTTTACAACTTGTAATTCGCCTTCAGCAGTGAATCACAAGTACATTATCGTGGTCGTAGACTACTTCACGAAGTGGGCTGAGGCCATGCCCACTTATAAAAATGATAGTGAAACAACGACATTGTTCCTTTTTAATCAGATTATCTCAAGGTTCAGTATCCCGAGAGAGATTGTCACTGACCATGGAAGTCATTTCCAGAATCAACTAATGTCTGAATTGGCTCTCAAATTGGGTTTCCAGCAGGAACATTCATCTCCTTATTATCCTCAGGCCAATGGACAGGTCGAGGCAGTGAACAAAACCCTTAAGACGATCCTGCAAAGGAAGATCGACAAAAATTGGTATAATTAGCATCTTATGTTGTACCCGGCTCTTTGGGCATACCGAACCTCCATAAAGACTACCACAGGTTTTACACCTTTTTAGTTAGTTTATGGGATGGAATCTATCTTTCCTGTTGAATGTAAAATCCCATCCCTTAAGTAGTTTTTGAGCTCCTTCTAGAGACTTCTAGTCTCGAAAAGCACCTCCTTCATTTATAACATCTTGATGAGTAGCGTCGAGATGCAGCTACAGTCAATGAGGCTCATAAGAAAAGGGTTAAAACTCAATATGATAAAGCTATACATCCTCAAGTCTTTTCTGAAGGCGACCTTATCTTGGTCTATGATCAAGATAAGGACACCTTGGGGGCAGGCAAGTTCAAGCCTATGTGGTATGGTCCCTTTATAATTAAAAGAGTTTTAGAAAAAGGATCGTATGAGTTAATCGATTTTGAAGGAAACAAGTTGGCGGAGCCCCGAAATGGGCTCTACCTCAAGAAGTACTTTGCTTAAGTAGCAGCTAGGCAATGGCTTCTTTGTACATTTTGTATATTTTTACATATCTCATCGAGAGTTTTTTATATCAACACACTTTGGTCTACTGTGGCAGGTGTTGATGGATGACTTGGTCTATTTTGGATTCCCCGATGGTGCTAGTTGGCACACTCGGAACCTCACTTCCGCAGCTTGGGTACTCTACTATCCAACTGGTCAGTTGATGGTATCAAGGGGAGTATGCATTGGTCCCACTTCAAATAATATGTCTGAGTATACTATTGTCATTAATTTACTATCCGAGGCAATTTCCCACGAAATTGACTCGTTGGTAGTTTATTTCGATTCACAATTGATAGTGTCACAATTGAATAACATTTATCAGGTAAGGGATCCATGTTTATATCACCAGTATTTAAGGGTGAGGTTGTTGCAAAGATCATTTACTTATATT
>APFE031355937.1:0-16960 GCA_000404065.3 Pinus taeda | reverse complement strand
TATTTTAATTTTAGATCTATCACTTTTTAAGAGGGATCAAAATTTCTTAAGGTGTAATTTTTTTAGTGTAGAATTTGAGAAAAGGTTTGCACTTTAAGAGATTTGATTCCTCTAGACACTTAATAGATTTGGGGATAAGATGGATCTAGGCTGGTTTCAATCACATGCAACCATAGAAAATTTGTTGCATGTCTAATTATTATGATAATTTTAAATATGCTAAATATATCTAACATTAATACGACCATTTTAATTTTAAATTTTCTTAGTTACCTCAGTTTATTGAGATGATAGAGAATGTTAATAACTTGAATGATGAAAAATGATGAAATAAAAATTTTGAATGCAAAGTGACAATGTAACAATGTTGAATGATAAAAAATGTGCATAATAAGAATGCAATCAATTACAAATAGTCTTCATTTTGATTAATCTCAAACTATCTTCTTCTACTATTCTTATTGTCACACCTATTAGTTTTGCCATGTTTTCATATGTATCATATGAAAAGGGTGGTTGAAATGGTAGGCCATTCAAATATTTAGCTCAAGCTATTATAGTAAAAATCATACCTTGTGTTGTTTGCTCTTCAATACTAATAGTAGCTTTTTCCAATGTCAATCATTGTGACTTATGGACGGTTAAACCCCAAGTAAGTTTTAATGGTAGTTGTTTTCTATTACCTAGTTTGAATGCAAAGTGACTAACATTGTTGAATGATGGAAAATGAGGATAATAAGAATATAGTCAATTGCAAATAGTTTATAGTTTCAAGAAGAAAAAATTTCAGGTAAGCGAACATTTTATTTAAGATAAAAATTTAAGTATTTTATTTCTGGTTGAATTATTGCAACACAAAAATCAATGTGCGTTGTCAATATTTTTTTTGTGCTTACATTGAAATCAATGCACACTATTAATCTAATTACTTTGAAAGTAATGTACATCATACATCTAGTTACATCAAATAAAAAATCAACATTTACAATGAAATCAACGCATCTAACACAAACATTCAAATAGAATTAGAAATCATTATCTACACCAAAATCAATGCATCTAGTGCAAGCAATCAAGTGTGATTAGAAATTAACATCCACACTAAAGTCAATGAATCTAGTGCAAGCAATCAAATAGTATTAGAAGCCAACATCCACACCGAAATCAATCCATCTAATGCAAGAAATCAAATAGGATTAGAAATCAACATCCACACTAAAGCCAACACATCTAGTGCAAACAATCAAATAGGATTAGAAGCCAACATCCACACTGAAATTAATGCATCTAGTGAAGAAAATCAAATAAGATTAGAAATGAACATCTACACTTAAATTAATGCATCTAGTGCAATCAATCAAACATGATTAGGAATAAAAATCTACACTAAAATCCATGCATCTATTTTAGTGAATAACATTCAATCACCCTCTCCCTCTCTCCCTCCCTCCATCTCTTTATCCATCTCTATTTCTCTCTTTGTCTCTCTCTTCTTCTCTGTCTCTCTCCTTGCCATCTATATCTATATCTCCCTCCATCTCTCCTTCTTTGTCTCTCTGTCTCACCCCTCAAACACATATGCTCTTTCTCTCCATATATATCTATCTCTCCTTCCCTCTCCCTTTATGTCTCTCTCTTCTTACCTCTCTCCCCCATCCATCTATATTTATATCTCCCTATGTGTCTCCTTATTTGTCTTTCTATCTCATCCCCCATACATACACACTCTCTCTCTATATCTATCAATCTCTGCCTCCCTCCCTCTTCCTCTTCCCTTTCTATACCCCCTCTCTCATTATCTCTCTCTTCCCTCTCAGTCCCTCACTCTCTCTCCATCTCTCCCTTATCACTCCCTCTCTCTCTCCCCACCTTTCTCTCTCAATTTATTTCTTCTTCCCTCCCTCTATCTCCCCCTCTAACTCCCTCTCTCTCTCCTTACCTCTCTCCTTCTCTCTCTTCCCTCCTCTCTCTCCCTCTCTCTCCCACCTCCATATGTCTCTTTCCCCATCTCTCTCTCTCTCTCTCTCTCTCTCTTTCTCTCTCTCTCTTCCTCCCTCTCCCCTACTTGGTCTTTGTGTCTCCCTCTTTCTCTCTTCCCCTTCTCTCCCTCTCTCTTTTTCGTTACTCTCCTCTCTACCTCACTCTCCCTCCATCTCACCCTTGTCACTTCCTCTCTCTCCACCTATATCTTTCTATGTATTTGTTCTCCCCTCTCTCTCTCCCCCCATCCAACTCTCTCTCTCTCTCTCTCTCTCTCTCTCTCTCTCTCTCTCTCTCCATCTATATGATTGAGATTTTTTACTCAATAATACATGTAACGTTTAATATAATAATACTTATAATGGAGATGACTATTTTACAATACTCACTAGTGTCTACATGCCATTGGATTCAAGTATTCCTTAACTTAAATGGAGGGTGGAAAGTTTATTATGGACTTTTAGAAAAAGAATGTAAGTCAACTAGATGTGGGAGAAGAAAAAGTCATGTTTAACATTATTTTCTTTTGTTATTTTAACTGAATAAGATGTTTGGCCCTCTATTATATCCAAAAAAATCTATATAACCTACGCATAGTATCCTATACTCTTCATAAAATAAGACTTTTCCCTATTGAAAGTACTATGACCAACTATCTAATGCATAAGAAGAAGTTAAACTTTCAATAATATGCAAGATAAAAGGCTTAATAAAATTGTTTTAATTCCAGCCAAAACCATCTTAAACTAAAATGAGGATGGTGTAATGGTGCCCAATCTAGACCAAATCCATGAGAATAGTAGAGAAAAAGAAAAAAAAAACTAGATATTATAACTACTTGATCCACCCAAACTAAAAAAATTATGTATTTCTTTTTTTAGAGAGTGGAAAGAAAAGAATAAATATTATTAAAATAAAAACTAATTCTTACTAGTGAAACTAGTATTGATTAATTGCAAATACATTGAAACAAAAATATGTGGCATCTTTATAAAAAAATTATATGTATATTTTTTTGTAAGCTTGACAAGACTACATCTTCTTCATGTCCAACATATCACCCCGATTAGGGTGGGGAATTGAACTAGTGACTTCACATCAAGGAATGCCTTAACAGATCACTCCATCATTGTCTATCCAATATCCTATGGACTAAAAATTTTATAATTAAAAATATGAATAATAGAATAGATTAAATGGAAGAATATTTTACTAATTTAACATATCACTTTAATAGAATGAATGTTACATTATCAAAGTGAGAATAAATATTTAGGCCTCATGGATGCATGAAACATTAATGAAAAATAAATAAAATATTATAGTGTCACACCATTTCATGTTTGGTTCACTTTAATAAAATTTGGTCATATGACTCTTGATTGTATGTTTCAAAAATAGATTGAATAACAAAGCTAAGGTTTGTAGAAAAAGAATTTTGAATAATGAAGTTAGGGTTTGTAGAAAAAACAAATCGAATAACAAAGTTGGGGTTTGTAAAAAATATTGAGGGGGTATTATTTTGAAAAGCATGAAATAATGGGATTACATAGCTTGAAAGAAATCCATAATCAATGAGACAAATTGCTTCAAATGTTGTACTCTTCTCATAATTCTATCAATTACTTTTGCATATGTGCAAACATCAACCCAAATCACTAATGGGAATACAATTCATCTCCTTATTTCAATCATTCATATATATATATATATAATTCATGGTCGACATATTTTTATTGCACTAAGAGGTGCTCTACACTCCAGTATGGGGATGTTGTTATAGTGGTGTAATTGTTTGTAAGCATTTAGAATTTAACATATACATGTCAACTTAAATAACATAAATATAAATGAAAAAAAAAATATTTTAATTATAATAAAAAAAAATAATAAATTGATTTTTATAAATATTTTTTATTAATTATTATTAAATTAAATTTATTAAAATATCCTCTGATGGGGGTGTAAATGCAGATGTAACAGGGGCCTTGGAGGTAGCGCCCAACACCCTCTAGTACACACTCAACATTAAAATAGGGGGGTGCAAGTGACCTCGCATGCATGTGCATGCAGTATTAGAGTTGGCATTGGATTTTTAAAAGGGTTTCGATGGGCATAAATCCATTCTATGTTGAGTGGAGAAGTGTCAAAGGAAGGTCCTTGACCTCCTAGTGCAACCTATCTATTCAAGTTGAGGGAATAAGCATATTTTTCATGTCTTTTGCATTTGATTTGGAAGGTCTAAAAGGGGATCATGCTGGACAACATAAACAATGTTTAAATGATTTGGGAGCCCTAGTTTCCTAGTCTCATACATGGACATTGGGTGATTGATTTCCAGATGGTCTATTGAGGGCATATAGTTTCATGTGCGGTGTGAATTCTTAGGTTATTTATCTACTATAATTGGTCTCCTTCTTTTGGTGTTTCATCGTGTCTAGGATTGTGATTCTAGGGCATAAATCTTTGTGTATGAATTTTCAATTCTTTTTTTTGGCTCCTGTTTGGAATGGTTTTATAATTTTTTATTGGGTATTTTCTTGGGCCCCTATTCAGGGATTAATCAAGGGAATGTGAGTCATGTTCAGAGTGAATTATGGGGATTCTATAGTGCTAGGTCTTTTCCTTGGCTGGATAAGCTTTGTTTGGCCAAATACGGTGTCTAGTAACACATTTCTAGGTATCAGGGTCTTCTAGTCTTTACATTGCCCCTTTCTTGTTCATTGGTTAAAGAATAAAGGGTCTTTGTCGAGGAAGTTATATCCTCTATCTCAATTGATGGGTTATCTGTAGAGTCTATGGCTCATGTTTGGAGTTTTTGTGATGATATTATATGTTTTTATCCCGGTCTTGTAGGAAGTGGGTCTTGTATATTTGCTTGTTTTTTGTAGGCAAAGTTATTCGTAAAAATTTCTATAAGTGTGCCCCTTGGGTTTCAACTATGCTGCCAAAATAGAGAATGAGGTGTAGGTGAAGGGGAGGTGGAAAATCCCAGCAAGGGAAATAAGGTGCGAAAAATCTTGGTTCATTACTTGGTTGCCACATATTTCAATGTTGTTTCACCAGACACTCAAAGGGAAATTCACAAGTTTGAGACCCAAGTAGGGGCTAAAAGATAATATCTTCTGGATTCTTAGCTCATGGAAGACATGTCGGCTTGGGTTCCTGACCTTGGGCATACCAGTGGTAGGAAGAAGCAATACCTAAATTAAGTGGCCCTTCATTGGCAAATGAAGACCCTATTTGGTCTAGTCTTAAAGGATAAGCCAGTGGAGAAGTATAATTATTTTGCATCCCTGGAGGACATCAAGAGGATTCTTAGAAATCAATGTTTTTACTTGGACATGATTAACTACTACTTAGCGCACGTGGAAAGTCATATTTCTTGTGGAAATCCTTTTGGTTCTAGTGCGAGGGCTCCAACAAACATTTCTTCTTAGGAGAGTGACCAACGAGGTCAATGGGTTGGTGGTGTAGTTTGATAGTCTTCGTGGTGGTTCTTGGCCTTCTTATGTAGATCACCTGTTCTTTCTTTTGGACTCATCATTTGGACAATGGCTAGTTACAACACTACAGTCTCAATTTAGTTGACAACATACTGGTCGTGGTAATTTTGTAAGGTTTTATGATGAAATATTGTTCAGGACTTCTGTTGTTTGAAAGTAATTGGTGATGTTTATATTTGGGTATTATAGTTGTTAACTTTGTATGGGATTGCTGGGTAATGCGACATACCAACTCTAGCCTTGACCTTAATGTAATTTGGTTATAAGATTTGTTAGTTTTGGGGTGGACATAGAGACTTTACTGTTTTGGTGGTTTATTGCAGCTTGTTGAGAAAAAAATATATCTCCATAACCACTTTGGAAATTCATATAAATCTTTTTTTATTAATATAAAACCTTAATTAAAAAATATTAAATATGTTTTTTAAAAATAAATTACAATTTAACTAGTTCATTACAACTCATCAAGTTAAGAATATGACTTATTAAGAATACTTCATTTCCTTGTGAACTAATGAACTTCTTTTAAAAAGATGTGTACCATACACATCTTTGTACAAAGTATGTATGTTTAACATTTATGAACTATATTGTTGATATTAATTATATTTATTTCTTAAGTTTTTGTAAGTTTAAGAATATTAACAAATTTTTATATCACATGCATTTAAGTTAATTTAATATTTATGGATTATGTTGTGATTTTAATTATTTGTAATTAATTATGGTATTTTGACATTTGTATAATATTTTTATATATGTATGTGGATATATTTATATAAAATTTAAATGTGGAAATATATAATTTCCATATTATTTTATAAATATAACAATGGTTAATTGAAGTGTCTTTTGTAAGCTATTTTAATTATAATTTGAATAAAAAAAATATTATAAATTTTAATATTGCATTTTGAGTAATTATTATTGTAATTTTAAATTTACATTAAATTAATAATATTTACATTTAAAAAATTATATACAAATTAATTATTTTTTTATTATTTGTTAATTTAAAATAAAGAAACATAAATACAATTATAAATAATTAAGATTGATGTGTTTGTATTTACTAATGGGTGAGGCTTGATAACAATGATGGTGTGGTTATTTGTGCTCACCGCCTTGGTGACTAAATGACATGAGGGACATTAATGGAGGGAGGTGGCATGGCCACCCATGCATGCAACCACATGCGAAGTGAAGTTATTAAGGAGTGTTGGTTGACTCTCTCGAGTAATTCTAAACTTTCTTAGACACCTTTGTCTTGTAATTATTTTCTTTCTTAGGGTGTGGTTCAATGGATTGCTTGTAATTCCTAATGATAGCAGTGGAACCTAGCTTATTGCTTGGGTGATTTGGTTTGAGTGTTGTGTTTGAGGTTAGTTAGAGTTTGGTCATGAACATTGGGGTAGGCTAATAGTGGTGGTAATCGAGCCTCAGGTGTTTTCACAATTTCCTGTTTCAGGCTCTTCTTCTTTTCATCTAGCTAGGTTGACTCTCTTGGAGTACCTTTGCTTCGATTATGGTCAAGGTTTGAATCCTAGTGTTCGTTCAACAATATAGTGTGTGTTGGTTATTTCTAGAAAACCCCCTCTCATCCAATCACTATGTAGCATTAGCGCATGAGGAGCCAAAGAGGAGGGGGTGGATGGTCAAGGGTCCTTGGGCCACAGTAGCACCCAACAACAAGCCCAGGAGGTAGTTGATGCACTGAAATCAACCTTTCGTAATGATATTCACAGTGAGATTTAGACCCTTAAAAACATGGCAGCTAGAGATAGACATGCACTTTTAGACTTAGAGTTACTAGAGGAATTTAAGAAAATGATTTTAGACCCTAGTCATACTAGAGGCCAAACGAAATAGTACCTATAAGTTATGTTCTTGTACTGCAAGATGAAAACTTTGATTGGAAGAATTGTGATGGAAAGACAAGCTTATCAATACAATATATTTGTGTGTCTCGCGGATATGAAAAGGGAGCAGAGAAATATGACATTTCACATGGAAAAGATAGACAATCATCTGGCTCAGATTGAATGCCATATCCCATACATAGCCACTTCATTGACACCCCAAGATCTAGTGCAAGAGATCTGACACCAACTATGTCTTCCGACTCAGAGTTGATAGATATTTATTGTTAATTTCTTATGTCTTAATGCTTTCATAGATACTCTAGTTATATTGCTAATATTACATTTTCTATAATTTTGGACTATCCTATAGCATAATGTTAAGGAAGCATTCATTAACATGCACTTTGCCTAAAATCATGTGTCATGTTTCGAAATGGGAATGTAATAAGTTTAGAAATTACAATTCCAATAAATTTTGTCATCCACATTTTTTATAAATATTTTTTTATGTACCTATTATCTTTGTCTAGTCTAGGAATTAAGACAACTATCCTTGATTTTTATATAATTATTTTATTACTAAAAATAAGTTAAATTTTTAGAAATATCCATTTATAGTATAATTATTTTAAAAAAGTTATATTTTATTTATCTATATAATATAGAGTAATATATTATATTGAATATTAAGTATGGTTAATTATAAAACATTTTAGGAATGAAAATTTTAAAGTCTGGATTAAGTTTCCATTAAAAAATTATTAATTTTTTTTTTAAAATATTCATTTATTTTTATAAAACAAAATTATTTATTTTAAAATTTGTTCAAATTTTATAAATAATAATATAAAATTATTAAAAAATTAAAATAATTTTACAAAATTAATATATATATTTTATAATTTACATCTTAAAATTTAATAATATCTACCAAAATTTTAATTTCTAAAATAATTTACCCTCTATTAAAAAAAGTCTACTTTTCATATTCTAAACATTTTTTAACATTTTTTAGATATCAATTTTATTTTCTCTTGGTCAAACTATGGAAATACAATAACGCCAATTTCTATATTCATATGATATGATAGGTTTTTTTTTCAAATAAAAATCGTTATTGTAAAATAGCAAAGTTTTTTTTTTTTTGGGATAAGTCTTATGAATATTGCAAATTATTTTTGGTTTAATTTAAAAACATAAAATAGATTACATTAAGATAATTTTTTTTTTGGTGTAAAAGTGTTATTGGAGTGGGATAATTTTAAAGTTATTATTTAATTAATATTTATTTATTTATTTCATATTTACAAGAATCAATATTTAGGCTAGTTTTGTAATTATGTGGTACAAAAATTATTTTAGCCACTACCGTTATAACATTTAGGTGTTTATATATGTTCTTTTTGCTGGCATAGGTGAATAGAGAGATTTGAAATTTGAACCTCCTCACATATAACACTTTATTTTCAAAGCCATCACAAATTAAATTTCCCTAAATAGCTTATTTGAATAATGTTTATTATAAAAATATAAATGGTATATTTTAATATTTTATTGAAGTTTGTTTTTTGTGAATTACTTTTGTATTTCTTAAGAAGTCAAAAACTCATACATCATCTAGATTTCCATCGTTTAACCAGGACATCCAAAGGTGATATCAGTCTGCCATAAGGGAAGACAGATATGTTGATCACCTATGGGCAATAATGTATGAGAAAAATGCATCAACTGTTGAAAATAAACAAGCCTATATAATACATAACTTCATATAATAATGTTGCATTAATAGATCATAAATTTCATGAATCTGACAATGTGATAGGGACAAGATCTTTGACACTAGAACCTAAAGGAGTTGGTGGCTTTTCATCACATTAAAGATAGATTTCCAAGTGAGCTATTATGGCATCCATTCTCTCTAAACATGAAAATTTATATCTTAAGGTGAGCTTGATATCAACCAAGGCGACAAAGGTGTTGCACTACTCCTCTTGCTTTTCTTTCAAAACACTGCCCACTAGTGTATTGAGCTGTCAATGAAGGGTGATAGAGTTGGGGTATTGTTTATGTCTTCCCCTATTGGGATAGAGGTTGACAACCCATTGAGAAACCTCTTCAATGATATCAAAATCAGAAAATGCTTGACAATCAAAAGCGATTAAGGAATCAACGTGGTAGATTTCAACATGAATTTTATAAGGTGTAGCCAAATTATATGTCAATGCAACTTCCTCTACCTTAGCCTCAGCATGGGTTCTTCCTTGAGGTTCGCAATCTTCCCCACCTTGGCAGTTGCACATGTGCTACTTAAGCATGTTAGCTTGGAGAGGTCTGAAGCAGGTGCAGGGTATAGAAAAATAAAGATTAGAGAGAGAAACAAAGGTTTGTGAGGTTATGTAATAGATTTGGCTAGGCCCTAGAATGAAGCTTGAGTAGAGAAGGTCAAAGTGGGGAGAATAATATAGGAAAAAAGGGAACCACAGGTGTCTTTTTGGTCTAATGGAGTTGCACCTATTGGCTTTGGCTCCACAAGACTTGTAACTAGGCTCTAGAGAGAGCTACCAAACAACTGAGTCTGATAACAAGGACATTGCCACAGGAGTGCATAAGATTCAAACTGTTGGGCTTAGATTTTACCTTGAAATTTACAATCTCTATTGTCAGGTGTTGTGATATTTTTCGACATGAAGGTAGAGTAATTATTGTCCACATCTGGAGGATGATTTAACATCCATCATGAAATATTTCCCACATGAGTTTTGGTTCTCCCACCAACCAAATTACATACGACATCATAGGAAAATCTTACAACCAAACTTCCACACCCCCATGATCATGGAAAAACATGCACCATGTAGAAAGGTTCTCATATAAACTCTCTAGAAAATTTGAAAAAAATCATGCATTAGCTTCTCAACATAGTGTTGCCCTAGATATCCCACCTACGATAAGGGATGGGTAGAATACCATCTTAAAAATTACAGTTGTGCAAGTTCATAGACGGAGAATAATTTAGATAGGGCATTAGCTATATTCATAATATTTCAAATGAAAGGTCACATGCTTTTGCATGTGAGAGGGTTGCCATGTCGCTACCCTCCTAAATGCATTGTGCGGTGGTGAGGTAATAGACTCGTCCCCAAAGCACCTACTCACCAACATTTTCCACCCAATCAGAGATAATTAATTTTATTTTTTTAACATATGTATTCAGATAATCTTTTAAATTATTTACTATTTTTTAGATTCATCGGTCTTATTATATTTTTTGAGTAAAAAAACACATTTATGTAAAAGAAATGGTTTTATAATTTTGTTTAATTTATTGTTTTCTTTTAATTAAAATAATATTTTGTTTAAAATTTAATTAAAATTCTATAAAAAGAATTAAGCAACTAGTTTACTTTTAATGCTAATTTTTTTTAATGAATTATAAAAATAAAAATTAGTTTTAACATTTTTTTTTGTCTATGAATAAGATTTAGTTCAACAAACACACAACTTAAGTCACAAATTATCATTTTCATTCCTATAATGATATATAATACCTCCTTTTTTCAATAAAAAACTTATTTCTTATTCTTTTTATTATTATTTACATATTTAATATTAAATTTAATTATAATTTTAAGGGATGTGGTGTAGCTAAATTGGTGATTACCTTGATAATTAAGTGAAATATTCCATGATATTCCATGTCCAAACATCCCTGTGGGTTAGTCAAAAAAATATATATATGTCTCTTAAAAAATTATTCTTTAGATGTCCTGGATGGGCAGCTGAATTGTTGATCAAAAGTGATGTGAAATTGTGAAAAGTAAGAGATCCAAGGTTCATTCCACTAGTTATGACCTAGTCCAAGGGGAGGAAGCTTGAGCTCAAGATTAAAATGATCCAAGTTGATCCTTATGGTCTGATTCCCAAGTAAACACCTCCCCTCCAAATCCCTAAGTGTACAATTCACATATGGCAGTCACAACTACAACATGGAACTTTGCCACAACAATATTCTTTACAAGGAGATCTTGAATTTCCTCCACCATGTATGGTAAAATATGTATAGTATTTTTTGTTCCAAGTTGATAGTTGGCACCATTTCCCCAACTAAAACAATTTGTTGCACCAGATCAGAAAGTAGATCAATTGGTGTTCAAGCTATATAATCTTCTAATGTGAAATAGGCATCGACTTCAATGAGAACTCCATCCACTGCAAGATGCACAAAATATAGGGCCTTGTTGTTGCAAGTCTAAACCTGAATTCGAACAAACTATGATTTTCTCTATGAACAAGACATTTTCAACTTCACCATATGCTTAATGAAAATTGATTAATAACTGCCCTGGCATATATTACACTATTTTACCAATACCATCCACCATGGTAGTGTATGTAATGACATTTGGAGGACAACCCTTTTATTGCATCAAATCTTAGATAGACCTTTAATTCTAATTTCTTACTAGATTTGACTACAAAAATATTTGACATTTTAACTTGGCAAGATTGAGCTTCAATAGGCCATGCTCAATCTAGCTCAATATTCCTGCTTGTTTTATGTGAATGTTAAGGCCACATTGGTTTTGTTATTGATTGGGCCATGCATTTGTATGCAACGTTTTGCTCCAGGGGGGTTATATAAGAGGAACTTGAATCCAATGGTTTTGAGAAGGGGTTTGGACTACCCTTTCATCTACTCCCACTATTGATTTAAAGTATCCCACTAAATTATTTGATAAAGGGATTATCTTATTCCATAAACTGATTGTGAATAGGGTTGAAAGACGCACCTTTTGAGGATCGATTGGACATTATGGGTGATTAATCTAGGGCTTATGTTAGGCTCAAAATTGTGCCTACATAAAGTGCTATTAGAGCTGGAAAGCTATGAAAATCTAAAATTATAGAGGTTAAAAGAATATGCAAGAGTAGAAAGAGTTCACATAGGCAGTAGATAAGAAGCTTTAGAAGAAGGATCAAATCTGGAAGAGTTTGAATGAGATTCCAAGTTTCCTGAATTGCATATTTACAAAGGTTTGATAAGAAGAATTTGTTTTGAATTTTGAAAGTATTTATTTTCTAAAATCAATGGATAGAAAGGAAATATTAGTGATGGATTGTTGTGGGATGATTTAATTATAGCAGAATGAAGTTTGAATGTTAGAGTACCAAGGATTGAAGTATAGGAAATGACCCAGTGAAGAGAGTTGATAATTGCTAAAGAAATTAGAGGGGTAAAATGACAAGTAAAGTGAGAGGCAACATTGAAAGAAACATAATGGGAGAGGTGGAAACAAACAAATTATAACAAAAGGAGAAAAGGGAGAAAACAAAGCTCTCAAAAAAATATTGTGGGAAAAATATTGCAATAAGGGTTTTGTAGAGAAACTTTAGCTAAAGACTGAAGAAAAGGGAACAATGGAAGAAAGAACAGTGAGAAGACTTGTGACAACCTAGAGAAAAGAGTGCTCGTTTGGTTACAAAAGGGAGGATGAGGAAGGCTCCAAAGGACTAAGCTCATAGGAGAAGAAGCTTGGTGAGGTATTGTGTGGCAAGAAGAGGAGATTGAGAACGAAGAGGGTGTTACATCGGATCTGCTGTAGGTTGTATCTCTTTAAAGTTTGCTGGATAATATAAAAGGAAGGACTAGTTGTTTCTCCGTGGACGTAGCCCAAATTGGGTGAACCACGTATATCTGTGTCTCTCTTGTTTTATGTGTTTTCTATGTTTATATTTCTGCAATATTTTATGTGTTCCATTGCTCTGTAATATATAATTTTCTAACAACTGGTATCAGACCCAAAGGTCTGTTTGGCTGATAAACTTGCAGGAGAGAAGGATTCTTGGTTCGAGTGGGAGCAATGGTGGAAGATGGTAGGTTTAGGATCAAAAAATTTAACGGCCAAAACTACCAGCTGTGGAAGATGCAGATCGAATATTATTTGTATCAGAGAGATTTGTACCTACCATTGAGAGGAAAGACAAAGAAGCCGACGATTATGACAGAAACAGAATGGAATATTTTCGACAAAAAGGCACTTGGAACAATATAGCTGTGCCTAGCGGTGTCGGTAGCATTTAATATTTCAAAGGAAATGACATCAGAGGGTTTAATGTCGACATTGGCTAAACTATATGAAAAATCCTTGGCCTCAAATAAGGTATTTCTTATGAAGCGTTTATTTAATATGAAGATGTTAGAAGGTGGATTTGTTGCTGATCATTTAAATGATTTTAATACAGTTATAAGTCAATTAATTTCTATAGAGGTAAATTTTGATGATGAAGTTAGGGCTCTGTTATTTCTATGCTCATTGCCAGAAAGTTGGAATGGTTTAGTTATGGCCATTAGTAACTCTGTCTCTGGATCTAGTACTTTAAAGTTTGATGATGTTTTCGGTGCAATCCTTAGCGAGGAAATGCGACGGAAAAGCTCTGGTGAGACATCAGGTAATACTTTGACTGCAGAGACTAGGGGAAGAAAAATGGAAAGAGGAAAGAGCCTAGGATATCACAGTAAGTCAAGAAAAGGTAGATCCAAGTCCAGATCAAGGATAATGTGCTGGAAATGTGGGAAGAAAGGACACCTAAAGAAATATTGCAAGTCTTGGAAGGGAAAAGAAGGAGACGTGCAACAAGAAACTTATCATGAAGCAAACGTAACAAGTGATGTGTTGCAAGATGCTTTGATTCTTTCATTAGAAAATATTATTGATGCCTGGGTGGTAGATTCAGGGGCCTCATTCCATGCCACACCTGGTAAGAAACATTTTCATGATTATGTTCAAGGAGATTTTGGACAGGTTCGATTGGGTGATGATAAACCCTATAAAATAGTTGGAGTGGGTACAGTTTTCATAAAACAACAGAATGGAAATCAATGGCTATTGAAGGAGGTAAGGCATGTTCTAGATTTGAAGAAAAATCTAATTTCAACAGGGTAGTTGGGAGGTGAAGGTTGCGTAACTACTTTCACAAATAAAACCTGGAAGGTCACTAAAGGATCCCTGGTAATAGCAAAAGGAGTGGAAGGTTTGTACATTGTATTTATGCAATTGGCTATTTTCTTAATTTTGTTAAGGCTTTAACCTCTACAGGAGAAGATACGACATTGTGGCAGCATTAGGCTCGGGCACATGAGTGAGAAGGGGATGCAGATTCTTCATCAATGAAATTTGTTTTGCCAGGTTTGAAGCATGTGATTAAAATTCTTTGTCGAGAAATTGTTGTTTGATGGGAAAACAGAAGGAGAGTCAAGATTCCTTAGAGTTGGGAAGGAAAAGAAGAGCGAAAAATTAGAGCTTGTGCATACAGATGTATGGGGACTTGCTCAGGTATCATCTCTTGGTGGCTCTCATTATTATGTTACTTTTATTGATGATGCAGCCAAAAAAACCTGGATTTATTGTATTCAAAATAAATTTGATGTATTTGATGCTTTCAAGAAATGGAAAGATTTGGTTGAAAATGAAACAGGAAAAAGGTTGAAGTGTCTCAGATCAGAAAATGGAGGTGAATATTGCAGCAAAAAGTTTGATAGGTATTGTTTAGAGAATGGAATACGTAGAGAGAAGACAGTTCCAAGAACACCACAAGAAAATGGCATGTCAGAAAGGATGAACAGGACAATCATGGAGTGTGCAAGGTGCATGAGATTGCATGCAAGATCGCCTTTACAATTTTTGGCAGATGCTGTAGATACTCCTATTTATCTAATAAACATAGGGCCTTCAAGTTCCTTGGATGGTGGTATTCCAGAGGAGGCATGGACAGGTAACAAGGTAAACTACTCTTTTTTAAAGACTTTTAGTTGTGACGCCTTTGTCCAGATCAACAAAGAAAATAGAACAAAGCTTGAGGAAAAATCAAAGAAATGTAACTTTATTAGATATGGTGTTAATGATTTTGGTTATCGCTTTTATGATTATGAAAAAAATAAAATCATTAGAGCAAAGATGTCATATTCAATGAAATGGTTTTGTATAAGGATCAACTGCAGGAAAAGAAACAGGAAAAAGAAAACAGAGAATACACAGTGCTTGACGAGATCACAAAAAGATGATGGTGCCTGAAAATCATAATGATCAACAGCTAGAACAACAACCACAACAACAACAAGCACTTCAAACACCTAAAAGTGGTGTTAGAAGATCTACGAGGATGAGTAGACCCCTTGAACAATACTCTCCTTCATTATATTATGTATTGTTGACTGATTCTGGTGAACTAGAATGTTATGAAGAAACAGTGCAGGTAGAAACCAGCAAGATGTGGGAGCAAGCCATGAAAGAAGAGATGGAATCCTTAGCACATAACCAGACTTGGGACTTAGTCAGGTTGCCTGCAGGTAAAACAACATTGCAGAATAAATGGGTTTACAAGTTGAAGGAAGAAGATGGAGGTAGAAAAAGGTATAAAGCTAGACTTGTGGTGAAAGGGTTTGCATAGAAAAAGGGTATAGACTTTGATGAGATATTATCTCCTATTGTTAAAATGAATTCAATCAGAACTATTTTTAGGTCTAGTAGCAGCTGAAGATTTGCATTTTGAGCAGTTAGATCTAAAGACAACCTTTCTCCATGGGGATTTGGAGGAAGAGATATATATGCAATAGCCACAAGGATATGAGGTAAAAGGGAAGGAGAAAATAATGTGCAGGTTGAAGAAGAGCTTGTATGGCTTAAAACAGGCTCCAAGGCAATGGTATCTAAAATTTGATAGGTTTATGTCTAAACAAGGTTATACTAGGTGTCACTCTTGTTACACAGTAAAATGTCACTGCCATCATGTCAGTCTCCCTGCTGTGCTATAAACCACATTCACCCATACTCATGCTCCTCAAAATGGCTAAAAAACCCTCTTTGCCTAAGTTAAATGGATCATCGCGTCTTTTGGTAAAATAACCGCGCTGACAGGCGAAGGTCAATGTTGTTGTTGCGCTGCCAGCGCGGAAGCACACGTCTTTTCCGCGCTGGTCCCATTTCTACGAACAGCGCCCCCTCCGTTTGTCCTTTTCGCGCTGACGAGATTTCTTCTACGTATGTTTGCGATGTCAGCGCGACAGTTCACCGGTTTTCCGCGCTGATCCTGTTTGGGCGAATTTGTTCCAACAACCAGCCTTCCAGATCCCTCCAGAACTGGTTGTTAGCATTGTTGAGGTCGCCATTCTTTCTCTGGCATGTCTGTTCGACTGACCATCCACCTATTGTGGGGGAGAGCTCATCCTTTGCCTATTCATGGAGACTCCTTCTCCTTTATAAGCCTCCTCCATGGCCCATGAGCAGCTAGTTTGGAATATAGGGACTTTGATTGAGGAATTCTTTGTACATCTTAGTGCTGCTCTTTGTAGGCTTTGGTGTGTTGTGTGAGGATTGTTTTGAGCTTGAGAAAGGTCATAAGCTTGTTGCCTGGTATGTGAGAGAGAGACCTTTTGACTTGGGAGATTTGTCTCAAAGGTGAATGCTTGGAAGATATGCTGGCTGGACCCTCTAGGGAAGGACTCAGCGTCAGGACACCGGTTGTACCTTACTCTACTTTTGTTAATAAAGATAGATGACTACTCTTATTGTTCCATTTACATTTGTTCAATGATTGATTAATGCAAATTGTATC
>APFE031355936.1:172175-207050 GCA_000404065.3 Pinus taeda | reverse complement strand
AGAGGAAGCCACACATGGGACAGCAGAGACTGTGCAGCGCTGGAAGGGCCTGCGTCATCCATGCAGAGGCTGCAGGAGTGACACAGAAGCCCAGAGAGGTTGCGCAGAGCCTCAGTAGGCTGACGCAGAGGGTTTCAGGCTGATGTAGAGGGTTTCGGGTTGTAGCAGAGGTCAGTAGGGCCTACGTTGGGTTTAGAAAAGTGCTGGAAGTTTGTCTATCTGTGGGTAAGCCAGTTTGGCACCCTATTGTACAAGAAAATTGCTGAATAATAAAATCCTCCCTTGTTGTACCGATTTTCCCACATTGGGTTTTTTCGGGGACATTAGTCCAAATAACTGTGTCAATGTGTGCATATTTTTGTTTCTGTATTACGATGTGATAACTGCAGCAGTATTTATTTTAATGTTTGTCAAAATAATTTCATGAATAACTTATGATGAAATAAGTAAGAAAAGTAAATCAGTTGCTGCAATGATAGAATTTTCACAACCAGTTCCTTAGAAGATTAATTACTTGCTCAATTAAAATTAAACTTCCAAGTTACCGGATGAACAAATGTTGCAATATGCAAGTTCTATCCTATATGAAGTGCGAGACCTCACGTTAGGTGAGATGCAATCTCTTGGTTACATTTATTTATATGCCTAATCTAAGTTAATCCTTCTCCTCAATTCTTTTGGAACTAATCTCGAACGCATGTTTTAGAGAGAAGCCCAAAGGAAGGAGGCAATGGCCTCATTAACAATACCTCCTGTGGGATTCTAACCACCTAGATGCCTCTGTTCCTACAAGGGATTTCCCGCAAGAGAATTGCAAGGTCACCTATGTTAACTGCGAATGAGGATCTAGAGTCCTCAAATTGTTTGAAGAAGGTGGTCCTATCTTCTTACAACCAAGCTTATGCTTGGAGGTATGTTTTAGAAATGCACTTATAACTTAGCATGAATATGTAAGATATTAGTGATAGCTTCAAGGAGATTACTAAGTGAATTAAGTAATTCAACAAGACAAATTACTTGAGATCCAAATGCTTATAGTGATATCCAATACAAGAGAAATTAGATGAAGTACTTATAAAGCAATGAAAAGACTATCTCAATGAAGCTGGATAAATACTTTTAATGAACACAATTAGCAATTCCAATCACTTCAAGAGCTTATGAGATTCTTCTAAGAGAGATAAAATTGGAGCACAACAATGAGAACAATATGTTCTTATATCATTCAACATATAGAGACAATGCTTTCTCATTCAATTATGCTATGAGAATCAGATACAAAATGTAATTTCTCTTAGGCACAAATAGCAACCATAAAGAATTATAGAGATTGCTAATAGTGATTTTAAAGAATGAAAAAATAAGATGCCAAGAATGCAATGATGCAAAATGCAAATAGCACTTTAACAAAGGAGATACTCTAATGCAATGCAAGAGACAAGGATATGCGCTAATACTATTTTATCCCAAAGACAGACAAATGTATCAATACTACCCTCACTATTCAATGCAGATCAGATCAGCCACTTAATGTTGTTAGATCAGTCCCAAAACTTCTCTTTAGTATATTAGGTTTACTTATATGAGTTTTTTAGAGCAAGACATCAACAATCACACTGTTGTAGCAATCATATCAGACTTCAGAAGCGCATAGGACAACCATCACAAATCAATTAAATTGATGAATTAAGCCCCTACAATCAATGTGTGATGTCTTATATGAGTTATTAATTTATTATGGAGTTGCTTAGGCCCATATTTTGATTTATATGCCACCGAAATGTTAATGTTCATATCTGATTACTAATGGCAATCATCAAAAAGGAGAGAGGGAAAGAGGATCAAACCCCTAGCCCTAGTGGCCTATGCCAAGTTTAGACACAAGGGAGAAATACTTCTTCCAACACCTGCACTCACAAAGGTTAGCTTAAAACACATGGATCAGACCTTTGATGCCACTGCAACAACAAATCATTAGTCCAAACGCTTATGCAAATAATAGATGAAACTTGTACAATAATAACTAAGAGGACTAGGGCTTGCAATTGGAAAATTTTGACCTTGTAACCCCTTCAAGAAGGCCGGCAACACAAATGAATCAGCACTAAAACAAATTTAAGTGATGAGTTTAGCCTTCAAAAGGGTGCAGCTAGGCCTAGGAAGCTTGCGGCCTAGTGGAAAGAGGCTTTAGATCTCACGGCTAGGGCTTCTAGCCCTCTTTATGCTAGCGTCCAGGCCTCCAAGGGCTAGAATGGCTAAACAAATAAATTTTGGACCTTGAAACCCTTTTTAAATAGATGAAAAGCCTGCAAAACCAAAGTTAGTCCACTAGATGACAAAAAAATAACGAGAAATCTCTACCAACCCTTGCCAGAAATCACCTTAGGCCTGCAAAACAAGATATTAGCCCTTGAAATCACTTGCAAGGACAAATTTAGGCCCTTTTCGGGCTGCACCTAGGCTTAGAGGCATATTTAGGCATGCAGCCTTCTTGTGGAGGCTGAAAAGGGGCTGCAGCTAGGGAATTTAGCCCTTCAACCCCTGTGGCAAGGCCAAGAATGGCCTCTAACCCCTGCGGCTAGGCCAAACTAGCCTCAAAATGTTGAAAAATGACCAAAAAATGACTTCAACCTTGAGATTCCACCTGCAAAACAACTTTAGAAGATAAATGCTCAAGAAAAATCCCAATTGTAGTAGCAAAAAAACCCTCTAAGGCTAGTGGCTTCCTAAAGGAGGCTAGACGTTGTAAAGTTATGACTTGGGTCTTGTAGTTTGAGGTGTCTAGACCCCAAATCAACCGTTATAGGCTGAACAACTTGCTCTCTTTGGTTGGATGACTCCTTCCAAGATTGAAAACCCCTCCAAACCCTAGTCGTCTAGGCTAAGGGCTAGAACCTTCATTTGCTTTTGAAATTTTAGTCCTTTGGCACCTGTAAGATGAATAAATAGAGCCCAAGACAAAAGATCTAGAAATTTCTCAAATAAAATCCCCAAAATTATTATTTACAAATGAGAAAAATAATTTAGAAGGGTTAGAAATAATTTACAAAATATTTACAAATTATTTACAATAATCTACAAAAGAATATTGGCTCTAATCTACAAATAATTCATCAATCACCCAAGAATAAATTTTGCAAGATAATTTGATGGAAACAATTTTAATTTTAATGCAAAAACTGAAACTCTGCAAAATAGATTCGTTAGATAAGCTCAAGGTCCAAACAAAATGTGATCACCTCAAAGTCCATGAACTTGGGCTTTCCCCAAGGGCTGAATCACTGGAAAGATCTCTATACACTTGAAAAATAGATCATTAGTCTCATAGGGGTTCGATTCACACAAATAGGCTAGAGATATAGAGATACCTGCTAGATCTATTGACCTCTAAGTGCTTACTCTAGCCCAAAACATAAAACAAGATACGTGTGCTAATAGATAATCCAACCACTGGCTATGAAACAATAATCCTCAATGATAGTACAAAATTAGTGCATTAAGAAAATTCAGCACATACCATGAATCATTAAGGGAGAGATACCTTGAATTGAAACCCCCAAAGTCTTTATTAATGCAGAAGCTCCAGCAGAGCTTAGCTCAATACAAAAAAAAAAAAAACAATCTAGTGAGATCAAGATACAATGAGGAGCTTGACAGCTTCCCTATATAGAAAAATGAGAGGAAATTACCCCTCCAAGTGGAAATAACAGCTAGTTGCATCGATCTATGGCTTGATCTTGGAAGAAATAATTTGATCCCTTGATTAGCTGGCACGAATCTCCAAAAAAAATTGACCTTTCTTGTTCATTTTGCTGGAGGATTCAAACTTTGACTTTTGGACCATAGAAGACCTCCAAAAAATAGAATTATCATTACTTGTGCAAAATAATTCACTTCTTGGCCTAAAAAAATTGATTTTTTTGGAACATAATCTTTTCTGACCCAACGAATTTATACACTAGGTCCTTCTGCCTTGGAAATGAAGCAGTTCATCTTTGACTTGAATTTTTCCTTTGAAAATACCCTCAAACAATTTTTTCATGAATTTTCCACTTGAAGGGTAATTAATTTTCCCTTCATTTTATTTTTTGGATAATCTTTGGCTAATTTAATTTTTATTTTAACTAGAAATTAAAATTAAAAGGACTCAAGAGGGGATTAATTATTTTTCCACCCTTTAAGTGTATCTAAAACTATTTTTGGTAATGGTGTTCTAATTATGAGGAACCATTCACAAAAAATATTTCTAAATAACACTTTCACATCAAAATATTACAACATCAACCCTTAGAAGGGGAAATACACATAGACATGGACCACTTGAGACTCAACCAAATTCTACGACAAGACACATGATCTAGTATGAAAAATACATAGACTCAATAAGCACTAGGACTCACCTAAGACCTCGTCAATGAGCTCCACCCTATAGCTTTGGGGTATATCTGGGAGAAAAAAATTTGCCAATTATCCGTGTTTACAAACATACATAATTTGGTGAGGTTTAAAAACTCCCTATAGTGATACCCTTTGAGAAGAATCATAGGCTTACATAGGTGTGGTTACATGGCTTAATAGTCATACTAGAATCATTTTTACAATAAACCTGCAAAATTTGGGATTATAATTATTAATGATGACAACGACTTGAAAAAAAAAATTGCATGTTTCTTTATACCTTGCTTCTTGGATTGTTGACATGTTCATGGTCAACAAGTCCCATAGCAAAACAAGACATTTTTGCCCATTGAATATATTGTGTAGAACAATTTCTACTTGCTCATGTTCACCAGAAGCATGCAATCAAAAAATAAAAATTTCAACTATAAACGCAAGCAGGTTTGATTTCTACCATAAAATCTACTCAAGTTGGGAGAAAGTAGTATAAACAAGACTAAAATGACGATATAAGACATGACAATTATGAAAGACTAATTGACTCAAAGAAAGAAATTAGAGCATCCATGTGTTGCAAGGGTTAGATATACTTTTATATACAAGACACTTGATGTAAATTGGTCCTGTTACCCACCACCTATGGGTATTATCAATGTTGCGAAAATCGCGATATTATCGCGATAACAATAAAAGATCGCGAGTTTTTCAAAATGCCGATATTATCGCCCGATTACTACGCAGTTTTTTCTCCAAAAAATCGGTGAAAAAATCGCGCCAACTTCAAAAAATCGTGATAATTTCAAAGTTATTGCAATTCGATGGGAAGTTATCATGGGGGTGGTGGACAACGCGTTTTTAAAAGGTAAAGGGTTAGCCCTAATTATACTTAAAAAAATAATCTGTAGATTGCATATGGGTTAGTTCCCACTTAGTCATTCGAGTTGGCAGTCATGACTCTTGACGGTTATTTAGAAGAGTAACCTCTATATAAGTCATAATCAGATTTTTGCTGCAATAACAATGTTTTGTCTGATGCCTTTTAAGCGTTTCTTGTTGCAGGCCAAGTGTTTTGCCTCATGTCTATTAAACCAAAGCAATTTTTGTGCAACAACACAAAACAGGGAGGACAACACAAAAGGGAAGACGACATGACTTTCAACTCTGCAAATAAATTTCATATTTACCGTGGGTCCTATGCCCACAATTGGGTTAGGGAAAATGGGTCAACAAATGTTGAGTCATCACATTTCTCCATAAACATCTTTCACTTGTTTGTTGCACGTAGGTAGCTTGTAAAGAATCATGTAATCACATCTTTCTCTCATGGGGAAACAATAAATTTTTTTCTGACCTCTTTTATGAAGGTATACAAAGTGTCTAACATGATTCTGCAAGTTAAAAAGTAAAATATTGTTGGCCTTACACTGGAATGGCCAGTTCACTATTAAAAAATGAATACACAAAAACATGTGAGATGTGGAATGGGGTTGTTGCATACAATTTGCCTTTTCTACATCTAGAGGGAAAGGGAAAGCTATTGCATTTTCTCGCAAGAGGGGCAGAGGAAATCAGTAGTATTAGACTTTAGTTATTTGGTTCATTTCATTGTATATGAAATTATGACTCATGATATGAGATACATTATTATATCTTTGTTGATATTTTGAGGCTGAGTTGGGACTCAGGAGTCAGGACTTACTATTCAGGACATGATTCACTGTTATGTGTGATGTAGCACTAGAAATGATATTACACATTTTATATATTAGTTCGTTTATCATATTTATGTGTCAATGCATTTATTTTATGTTGTAGATGCTTTAGATATTAAAAAAATTGAAAAAAAATGAATATTTTTGTATTTTACGATTTTTTTCCCAATTATTTCCCTCGCCGATATTATCCCAATAACAACTTTCACAACATTGGGTAGTATCCTTAGGATAATTTTTTCTCCTAGATGGTCCTCAGTGGGCAACCAGCAACACCTTACAGCCACTAGATAGCTCGATGTGCCACTATCTCCGCCACCTGAGCCAGGCATGTGGTCCCTCACCCATCTGTTATGATCGTATGTTTCAAGGTGGGCCTTCCAACCTCGAAGGTATGTCTTTTTCATTGTGTAGTTGAGTATTTTTGTTTACTTATCATGGACACTTTTGGGCATGGATTGGTGGGGGGATTCAGCGGAAAGAGTGGGTTTGGTTTGTACTCTTGTCTCCTCTATCCAATTTTATGGTTAGCATTGTATCATATTCCCGTGGGATCTCTTTTATTGACAAATAGCTTTAGGGTGGCACTACATGGGAAACCCCAATTTTGGTTGTGTGGTCCTGCTTCTCGGCACCATATACATCACTCCCCTACACTAATCATAACCCCATTCTATGTCACAAGGTTCGTCGAACTTTAACCTTGAGGTTCGAATTTTGGCGAACCTTAAAAAAATGTTGATGTTCGGTGAACCTCATAGCCATTGACCAAGTCCATATATCAAAACTCACAACTTCATGTTACAACTCAAGCTTGTAATTCATCCTTGTAGTTTCCATGTCCGTGATAGTATTTTTGACGTATACTGATGTTGATTTCTTAATATTTTATCCTCATTTTAAATTAATATATGTAGACAAACCTACTGGCGAAACTCATTGAAAAATTCGAACTCAAACCGAACCTAATCATTGTCAAACCCAAACTCGAACCCAAACCATGTGACATTGACCCCATTCACCATATTTCCCATCCGGATCCACATTTGTCCACTAGGTCCACAAGGAGTTAGTCTCCCCCTCACCTTGTCCACACCTTGGGTTGGGACTAGAACGACGCCCCGAAGGTTGATGCAGCTAAAAGAAAAAGAAAAAGCATAATTTGGCTACTCTCAACAGGAAATGTAACATAAAATGCAAAAGATGGTTGGGACATACACATTTATCACATGGGCATAAGCCAAACACGAGCTCTACCTCTATCATTATGGCCATCACCCTAGTTCCCAGGGTCCCTCATATTGATCCCTTTCATCATTGACAAACCCATAATTGTCCCAACCCCTGGTAGGCAATTAACTTCCCCACCTTAAAGGGCATATCCACTGTTACATCTTACACATCATGATCTCATCCCCTCAAGTCCCAAGCAGTTATAAAAGAAAAATCAATAAAAAGCAAAAGGCATCTGAAGAAAGGTGGAAAAAAAGGCCAAGGTAACTCATGTACCATGATTTCTCCCTCCTACATTCATACACCGAAGTATGGGTTTCCCTTATTATGGCTACCCTTGTACTGTGGCATGTGGCTTGGAGTCTTCCCCTGGTGCCCCATTATATCACATACCACTTACCGCTTGATGGATGTACCATGGACATATCACCCTCTTTAGAGGTAAAAACCACTTAATAGGGTCTTTGGTTAACCCCCTTATTGAGCTTGGAGACACCTATACATGTTGAAGCCCACTATGGAAGGGCATGCCACTATGAAGTATCCATTTGATACCATGATTTGTAAGCTCTTTTACTCAATTACTCTAATGATTTGTTGTACTGGAAGGCACGGGGATGCATTGGATCTTATACAGGATAACAAGTGGGTCTCCATTTGGGGTTTGGTCTCCCTATATGGGGTCCAGCACTCTAGAGGGTCATATTGGCACTTCTAGGTTGAGCATTGAGAACCATGGGCCTCCACCATAGCAGAGAGTAGATTGCCACTTCATGGATCCCTCAACACTATTCATTAATTGCTCGTGTTCCACCTTTTGGATGAGGATGATGCACCTGAACCTCCATGCCCAGCCAACTTCACACTTGCACCACACAATTGGTAGATGTTCCAAGGCCCAGAGGAGGATATGTCTCACCATGGGAGATAGCGGGAGGGCTTAGGTTATCATTCTAGCCCTTATAGATGGTATACAAGCATTATCGATCCACTTGGAGACCCATGAGGATGTCATTGTGCCCCCACACCCACTTGGCGACACCACATTTGATTTGCTTGGATATCAAAGGGCCACCCCCTTGATCACTATGTTTGGATCCTATTCTCTCACCTTGGCACATTTTGGACTCCATTAAGTGTAATATTCCTAATGGAAATATTAAGTGGTAATAGCCATAAAATTCTCACGTGCAACCCAAAAATCAAAAACACAGCAAAAATATCAGCACACCAACAATTTACTCAAAAATAAGCTAAGCCTTTTTATTATATATCATGGAAAGAGTACAATGAGTTGGAACAACTGTATATGGGCTTGCTAAAGCAAGCTAGACAAGTCCCAGGTGTGAAATAGTGTTGCCCAAAAGTTACAAGATGCTTGCCCTCCAACTCCTGCGTTGGCCCAGTAATTATGTTGTTGCCCGCTGGAGTAGACCCTGGTTTGACCCTCCTAGAGCTCAAAAAATTATGCAAAATTGGTTGTAGCCTCTCCTCAACAAACCCATAAAATCCCAGGAAGATTTCAACCAGATTCCACTGCTCCAAATTTCCCACAAAATATGGCATAGTTGGCCCTCCACCAGCGAAACTGAACTGCCAAAATTTCTGTTGCAAATGGGGTTATGACGATGAGGAAATTTTCTACCTAATTCACTTATAACTCCCAGCAATTTCCAACCCTTAATCCCATCGCATTCCTCCTATTACCCACCATTTTTGTGGGTGATATCGGTCCAAGCATATTGATATCTGGGATCATCATCTCAGAGATTGTGTATTGAGGAGGATCATGTTGTTAGATTGCATTCCCACAGAGGAGCAAGATGCTGACATCTTGACAAAGGCATTGTCAAGATGTAAATTCGAGTTTCACAGAGACAGGATCGGGGTAGTTGATAATCCCTTTCTTGTTGAGAGGGAGTGTTGAGAAATGGCAACAAGAAATTCCAGTTTAATTTGTCTTTGAATTAAATTTGAATTCTATTCTCATAGCAACTTAAAAATAGTTAATTAAGTTTATTAAACTTAACTTAGGAAATTCGAGTTGGAAGTCTTTCTGTCATCATGTGTATGTTCTCCCTACTTTGTAGGAGTCCAATGTGAGTTAATTGTGAGTTGTAAAATAGAAGACTCAGTTTCATGAGTGAATTCAGATAAATTAGCTCTCAAACTGATTGAGAGAACTAATAGTGAGTTAACAGACGGTGGTGTCACTAATGAACTCCACCAGTGCTACTCTAGTTAACTAAATATTTATTCATCAGAAACTCATGCATGTCGATTCTGAGAAATACCCAGTTGAGACTAGAGTGCAAAGACAATGTACTATTTTCTTTAGATTTTTCTGAGTTGCACTGACAGTGCATGCATTCAGGAATTGATCCTTAAGGGATTGCGCAATTTTTGGAGGCTTTATTTCCCTTTAAATACAAGTTATCCTCCATAAGAATTATGCTTTGGAATAGAGACTTGGAGAGCTTGTGAAGAGGCTAAGCTTTGGCATTGAGCTTGTTTATGAGTTGGAGATTGAATTTGTTGAGTGTTGGGATTGTTATAGAGAGAACAAGCATTGTAATTTCATCTTGATTTTCCTGATTAATACAAAACAGATAGTAGGGTTTTGGGTTGTGGCTTTCCCCGGATATTTATTGTGTTATGTGCCTTTGATTCTCTTCCTCTATTGATTATTGTTTCCTCGATGTTTATGGGCTTCCACTGTAAAGAGTAGAAGTAGATTCTTGTCTCTTGCATTAGCAAATTTCATTAGCTTGTGAATCTACAGGATTTTCTACATGGTATCAGAGCTAAGAACAGCATACTAGAGGAGATTTTGAAGTTTTGAGTTTCGGGGTTACAGGTGAAAGTCAAATTTGCAATACTTCAAGATCGGCAGATGGCGTTCCATGGGTTGAGGCTTGAGTATGCCTTGGAAGGCAGCTCGAACTTCATAGCCTGGAGGAACAGGATGGAGTTGTGCTAAAGGACAATGGCTTGAAGGAATTTGTTGAACAAGTAATTCTGAAGCTAGCAGTTACTGATGCACAGAACTTGGCTGAGTGGAAGAAGTGTGTGGCGAAGGCAAGGCAGATAATCCTTCAAGGAGTTCGAGATCATATTGTCTCGAGTCTCCGTGGTAAGGAAACCCCACATGCTATGTGGAAAACATTGACGGACTTGTATCAGAATAGCAGTGATCAAAGGAAGTTGGCACTGAAGGATAAACTTCGTAAAATCAAGATGGAGAAAGGCGAGACAATTCCGAAATACTTGACCAAGTTCACTCAATGTCGAGATGAACTTGGAAGTGTTGGAATCATAGTCGCCGAGGAGGATATGGTGAGCCTTGCTCTTCTTGGACTCCCAAAGAGTTGGCATAGTTATCAGGACTTTGTCAATGGTCAGGAGAAGCTGCCAAATTGGGAACAACTATCGTCAGATTTGATGCAGGATGATGTCAGGAGGAACACCAAGGATGGCTCTTCATCAAAGACTGATGATGAAGAGAACCGTGCCTTAGCGATTAAGGCGAGGAAGGGGAAAGTTAAAATTTCCCATTCCAAATCAAATTCTTATCATAGAGGTAAGAAGAAGGACATGACGAAAGTTAAATGCTTTCATTGTCACAAGATGATCACTTTGCTACAAATTATCCATTGAAGAAGTCCAAGGAGAAGTCCTTAGGAGGAGTTGCGGGTGAAGCCTTGCCCTCACAATTCGAATTAGACTTTTCCCTCATTCCATGCATGGTTTTTTCAATGATGAGAAGTGTCTGGTACTTAGACAGTGGAGCTTCATTCCACATGACTGGCGACAAAGAGTTATTCAGTGAACTAGAGGAGAAAGATCTCAAAATGCATATCGAGATGGCTGATGACGGTAAGTATAGTGTTACTAGTGTGGGCACTATTACTTTTCAGAGGGAGCATGCAACTCCACTCACCTTGAATAATGTTATGCATGTACCCAGACTGACGAAGAACTTGGTATCTATTGCCATGCTTGAGGATAGAGGCTATGATGTGATCTTTTCAAAAGGAAAGGCGTTCCTTCGACACATAGCCACGGGTGAAGTAAAGAAGATAGGGATTCGAGTTCAGAATATCTATAAGATAGAGGTAGAGGATTGTGCTTCTTTGAGTCCAAAAGCTGAAAAGTTGTTGAGCCAAGACGTCAGCGAGTTGTGGCATAGGCAATTGGGCCACTTGCATCATGGGGCTTTGAGGATATTGCAACAAATCTCTACCCGTCTTCCCAAAGGTACGCTTGAGCAAGTTGATACATGCAAGGGTTGTACTTTGCGAAAAGACACCAAGTCTTCCTCTGGAGACAGAGACAGTCGAGCAAAGTCTATTATGGAGAGAGTCCATTCAGATGTGTGGACCATTCTCGATAGCATCCATGGCCAAACACAGGTATTATGTTATATTTGTTGATAACTATTCTCATAAATGCTGGGTATTTTTTATGCAGAAAAAGGATCAAACTTTCACAAAGTTTTGTGAGTTCAAAACATTGGTAAAGAAAGAGTCTGGCAAGAAAGTTAAAGCTCTACAAAGTGATAACAGTGGTGATTATCTCTCCAATGAGTTTAAGAACTTTTGTGCAGCAGAAGCGATTAAACAAGAGTTAACGACACCCCATAACCCTTAACAAAATGGGTTTGTCGAGAGGAAGAACAAGAGAATAGTAGGGGAAACAAGGGTGATGTTGCATGATCAGGGCCTACCACTACACTTGTGGGCTGAGGCATGCAACACAGCAATTTATGTTCAAAACCGTAGTCCACATCAGATACTTGAGATGAAAAAAGGCTTATTCCAGTAAGAGGCCAGATGTTGGTCACTTCAGGATTTTTGGGTCATCGGTTTATTGTCATTTGACCAAAGATGCGCAGAAGAAGCTTAAGCCAACAGCAGAGCTAGGGATCTTTGTGGGGTACACTGATACACCCCACAACTATCAAGTGTACATGTTGACCATTCAGATGACAGTGGTTCGCAAGGATATCAGGTTCGATGAGGAGAAGGCCATACGAGTATCCATTGAGAGGGAGCTTGAGCTACATGCGGATGAGGAGCTTTTAGCTCCTAAGGTTGAGGGGCCTCAGATTGATGTGGAGAAGCCACATGCAGAGGTTCAAAGAGTGGAGACATCCACTCAGGCAAAGTCTTCCAGAGAGGGAAGAAAACGCACTAGAGAGGCTGACAGATTGTTGAATGATGCATGGGAGAATGTGGGAGCACCCTCTTCTCAGCGCAAACAGAGGAGGTCACTAGAGAGGTACACTGGATACATGGCACTTATGGGTGCATGTGTTGTGACAAAGCCATCTTCCTTTCAGGAAACAGTGCAGCAGCTAGTTTGGGTTGATGCGATGGTGGAGGAGTATGACTCCATAGTTCGAAACAATGTTTGGGATGTGGTCCCGCGACTGGAGGACAAGTCAGTTGTGAGCTCCCGTTGGCTTTACAAGGTAAAGCAAGCTGCAAATGGTAGTGTGGAGAAGCTTAATGCCAAATTTGTGGCTCGTGGCTTTTCACAAGCAGATGGGATTGACTATGATGAGATCTTTCTTCTGTTGCAAGGTACTCGTCAATCAGATCTATTTTGGCATTATCAGCACAGATGGGTTGGAAGATCCATCAGATGGATGTGAAGACTGCCTTCCTCAATGGCATGATTGAGGAAGAGGTGTACATAGAGCACCTCAAAGGTTTTGAAACCTTGGACCGTGAGTCACATGTGTGCCGACTCAAGAGAGAGTTGTATGGGCTGAAGCAAGCACCCTGTGCTTGGTACACCAGGATAGATAGCTACTTCACTAGGTTGGGGATGCGAACCTATATCACATAGTGGTGGAAGATAAGTTGTTGATCATTGTACTTTATGTAGATGATCTTATACTGACAGGTGCTGAGAAGCTCATCAAATCTTGCAAGGAGGACCTTGTGAGAGAGTTTGAGATGAAGGACATGGGGCTCATGCATTACTTTCTTGGCATGGAGGTATGGCAGGGAGATGGGGAGTTGTTTGTATCTCAGGGCAAGTATGCCAACAAGATACTCAAGAGATTCGACATGGAGAGCAGTAAAACCATGGAGACTCCTCTAGCTGGTAAGTGGAGGAAGGAGGATGCTACTTCAGGGGAAGTAGTGGAAGCTACTATTTACAGGCAGCTGGTGGGTTCACTCGTACTTGGTGAACACACGACCGGATATGTGCTATGTAGTGAACCAGCTTAGTCAAGCAATGGTTAGGCCTACCAAGTTGTATTGGAAGGAGGTAAAGCATGTAGTGAGATACCTCAGAGGCATTACTCAGTTTGGGTTATGGTATGGATGAATAGAGGGAGTGAAGCTTCAAGGCTTCACTGATGTAGATTGGGCAGGGAGTCCATCCGATAGGAAGAGCACATCAGGAGGGATCTTTAGTATTGGGTCAGCGACAGTTTCTTGGTATAGCAGGAAACATAGATCGGTTGCACTTAGTTCGGCAAAGGTCGAGTACATGGCTGTAAGTTAGGCAGCATGTGAGGCTATTTAGATGAGGAAGATCTTGGTTGGTTTGTTTGGTCAATAGATGGATCCGACAGTGATTTATTGTGATAATTAGAGTTGTATCAAACTCTCTGAAAATCCAGTCTTTCATGATCAGTCCAAGCATATTGATATCTAGTATCATCATCTCAGATATTGTGTATTGAGGTGGATCATGTTGTTAGATTACATTCCCACGAAGGAGAAAGATGTTGACATCTTGACAAAGGCATTGTCAAGATGTAAATTCGAGATTCACAGAGACAAGATTGGGGTAGTTGATAATCCCTTTCTTGTTGAGAGGGAATGTTGAGAAATGGCAACAAGAAATTCCAGTTTAATTTGTCCTTGAATTAAACTTTGAATTAAATTCGAATTCTATTCTCATAGAAACTTAAAAATAGTAATTAAGTTTATTAAACTTACTTAACTTAGGAAATTCGAGTTGGAAGTCTTTCTATCATCATGTGTATGTTCTCCCTACTTTGTAGGAGACTAGTGTAAGTTAATTGTGAGTTGTAAAATAGAAGACTCAGTTTCATGAGTTAGTTCAGTTAAATTAGTTCTCAAACGGATTGAGAGAACTAATAGTGAGTTAACAGTGAGTGGTGTCACTAATGAACTCCACTAGTCCTACTCTAGTTAACTAAATATTTACTCATCAGAAACTCATGCATGTCGATTCTAAGAAAGACCCAGTTGAGACTAGAGTCCAGGGATAATGTGCTATTTGTTTTAGATTTTTCTGAGTTGCACTAGCAGTGCATGCATTCAGGAATTGATCCTTAAGGGATTGCGCAGTTTTTAGAGGCTTTATTTCCCTTTAAATACAAGCTATCCTCCATAGGAATTACGCATTGGAATAGAGACTTGGAGAGCTTGTGAAGAGGCTATGCTTTGGCCTTGAGCTTGCTTATGAGTTGGAGATTGAATTCGTTGAGTGCTGGGATTGTTCTAGAGAGAACAAGAATTGTAATTTCATCTTGATTTTCCAGATTAATACAAAACAAATAGTGGGGTTTTGAGCTGTGGCTTTCCCTGGATATTTATTGTGTTATGTGGCTTTGATTCTCTTCCTCTATTGATTATTGTTTGCTTGATGTTTATGAACTTCCACTAAAAGAGTATAAGTAGATTCTTGTCTCTTGCTTTAGAAAATTGCATTAACTTGTGAATCTATAGGATTTTCTACACCCCAAAGTGAAGCAATGACTCCTCTTATGGGCAAGAAAGGAGCTCCTCCAAGTGGGGGAGGTGTACCTTCTCCTCTAGTAACCAGTTGCCCACCATCACCTCCACCATCCTCTGGCTCAATGTCTGAGAAAACTTTTATATAATGGGCCTTGCCCTTGGTGCACTAGTGTTTTGGTACCCCCGGCTCCTGGCATGTAAATCATAGCTTCCTCCTCATGAGGTTTCTCCGTGTCTCATCATCTAACTGTCCACATCCCGTCATCTCTCTCTGTGGCTAGGGTCTCGTGTCTTTCCCTTTTTGGGGAAAAGGGGTCCTCATGGGTATGGGTGCCTTAGAATTGGGGGTTGCACCCCACAAGCTCTCACTCTTCTCACTGCGTCCTATAAAGAGGTGGGCATATTCGACCTCACCAGCCCACGCAGAGGCTCTATGAAGCCCTCAACGAATAAGAAAACCCTCCTAGACTTTGATAGATCTAGCATCATCACTGACAATCTCAAAAACTCTACTCTACACTGTTGAATTTTCTAAGTCTATCCGTTAGAAAATTAATCTGTATTCTGTTGGTTTATTTCTTCTACTTGTTTAAATTCGAACAAGTTATTTAATACATTTAAATATCGAAATAAACACAATACAGTCACAACATTTACAGATCATCAACTGAAAGAAAACAAGTAACAAGTGACATCGTTATTTTTGAACAAATGTTCCCAGAAAAACCCAATGTGAGAAAACCGGTGCATCTATTTAAAGGGTTATATTATTATGCAATCTATCTGAGTATAACTGGGTGCCTAACCGGCTCACCCGACAGAGAAAAATACACGTCAGCAATACCTCTATATCTGGAAATAGGTATTCAAAAAACCTGTCCCACGAAACCCTCTCTGGCACAACTGAAGCTCAGTGTTGGCCCTTCTGGCCTCTGCGTCAGCCTCTTGCTGACCTGCGTCAGCCTCAGGACCCTTTGCATCATCCCTCTGAGGCACTACACAGCCTCTGGGAGCCTCTGCGTCACTCCCTCTACCCTCTGCGTGGATGACGCAGTCTCTCTGGGCTTTGTGCTGCCTCTGTTGGGCTCTGCGTAGCCTAGACTGACTGCAGCTCTCGCTCTCTCTGCTTCTGTGTTGGTCTCCCAGTATTGTCCCTACCTCTCTGTCTCGTACTCACTGCCCCTCATTGCTGATCACTAATTCAACTTTGCTTAGCAACTCGCTCTAGAAAAATGAATGACTAATCACTTTGGTGTGTTCTCCAACTGACCCGCAAGCCTCCTCTTATACTTTTCATGTTTGTCCATCAACGGTCGAGATTAAATCTCTAATCAACGGCTAAGATTAGATTTGGCTTGATCCATGACTTTTGGAACCTTCTAACCCAGTTTTATGTTAATACCCATTAATATTTTATTTTTCCTAAGTTTAGACTAGGAACTCCATTAACTATTAATTATTTTAATATCTCCCAAACCGGGTACAATTTGTCCAAACCATTTCTGGGTCTTGGAGATCTCATGTGTTTTAGCCTCTCCACCAATTTTCATGGCTAGAACACATCTGATGCTACCCCAAATCAACATACACTGCTCTGAAACTCAATAAGTACAACAAGAACAAGAAAGAAAGAATTGAAGCCCATATCACCGAAGAAGTAGAAGAACTTGATGAGAAGAAATCTAAGAAGGAATAGATCTTCACTATTAAGGTCCCTCGGGTACATAGCCAGGAAATGTAGAAGGTGAAACGACATCTACTATGATTAAGAGATTACTGTTAAGATGAGAAGCATTGTAGGTATGATAGGATGCATCATATTAGAAGCATACGATTGAAGAAAGAGCTCATTATAGAAGCTTGAAAGGATAGCTGAAGTAAAAGGTCTACATGGTTGTAGCAGCCATAATGATAGTAGCTCATACCGAAGTAGTAATATGATTTAAAGAAAGTCATCTAGCATAGAAAGAAATCATCGTACATCATCTATACGAAGGAGTATTTGTAGGATGAGGATAATCAATATCCTCCATTAGAATCTTCATTAGAAGGTTCACCTCTACTTGGAAGAAGCAAGTGTCTTTATGATGGTCTACATTCCACCTTGTGTGGAATCTTTTGTTTAGAAGGATGATGGTATGATGACAAAGGACTACAACATGTTAAGTACTTTCAAAGGAAGTTGCCAAAGGAGGTCTAGATGACCAAAAGGAGAAAAGAGGTATGTATGCATGTATTTGATAGATTAAGTCATGTCATCATATTGTTGCAGATAACATGGGTAAATGCTCTATCTCATGAGCATGATCGAAAAAGAAGGATCTCTTCCTTTAGAAAGATGCATAAAGGCATATACCTTGAATTAGTTCACATATTGATAAAATGAAGTCAACATAATATGTCCTCGTATGGAATATGAGGTAGTTGACAAGATGAAGGAACTATGTATGGAAGTTCCTGGGGAACAATATGTGAAGAAAGAAAGGAGAGTCTGTGAAAGATGGAATATGAGGTAGTTGACAAGATGAAGGAACTATGTATGGAAGTTCCTGGGGAACATTATGTGAAGAAAGAAAGGAGAGTCTGTGAAAGATGGAACTATGGTAATGTAAGATAAGTGATCAACATTCAATGACTAAAAGAATTGGCAATGATGTCTCCATAGAAAGGATATGAAGGCTTTGATAAATTCTATAAAGAAAAGAGACCCTTGATATTGAAAATCTTGGAGATATATTTATGATTGTGCAGGATGTTGATGTTGCAAGAAGCAGATGTCATGATGAAAGGCCATCACAAAAGGTAACTTTGATTTGATATTCATTTTTTATTTTTGAACAACATCTGGATGGATTGATACAGCGCTACCGAAAGAGAGTTGTATATGTCACCTACAACTAGCACTCATGCAATTGGATGGAAGGTCCTGAAGGAAACATGACTTGGAAGAGGTAGCTATATGAAGAAAATCTAGATGTGGACTGGAAGATCACTTTCTGATGAAAAGAAGGATGACATAACTATTGATTCAATCCTCTAGTTCGTTGAAGGAAAGTGATGGATGGTCGATGCCCTACAAAGAAGAACTAGAAAATGAAGGCTCCATAATGAAGAAGATGAAGTTCATGACATCGAAAGGAGGAGCTCTACTAGCAGCTGGTAGTACCATGATCTCCACAAAAGCGTTGTTATTGAACAAGTCCCTAGTTAAGAGGGAGCTTGGGTATATTCCTTTTATAAGAATGAGTTGGTCTTCCCTGGTTAAGAAGGAGTGACAAATATGGTTCTCTACTTCATGTGTCATGCACTATGTTGAAGTTTCTAAGTTTACTTAGTTAGAAACCCTCCATGCACTTTATCTAATTTATTCCTACCTACTTGTTATTTTCCTTAACAAGTTATTTACAATGTAAATACTGAAAATAAACACTAGTGCATGCTCAACATATTACGTATTAGGAACTAAAAAGAAATAGAAGCAAACACACCATATGACACCATTGTTTTTGGACTACTGTCCCCGGAAAAACCCAATGTGGGAAAACCGGTGCAGCTATCTGAGGGTTTTCTTGTTAAGCAATATCAGAGTACAATCTGGGTGCCGAAACTAGCCTACCCAACAGAGAATTTCCTTAGCAGTAATAACTCTCCGTTTCTGACAAATCTATTGGCTGAAACCCCGAATAATCCTTCCGGCAACTACTCAGCACCAATCTGCCCCAGAAACCCCAGCATCTGCCCAATCTAGACTGCATCAACCTCTCCTAGCCCAGCGTTGGCCCTGCGTCATCCTATCTTAGCCTGCATCAGCCCCAAAAGGCCCTGCATCAGCTCTCTGAGCCTCTGCGTCAGCTACGCTGGCCTCTCTGGTGCTTTGTGCAGCACTTAGCTGCCTCTACGTGGCCCTGCGTCAACACTGGCTGCTCCTGTGTCACTCTCTCTAGCTGCTCTACTGCTCTCCCAGCACTATCTCTGCCTTTCTGTCTCTCTGTACTCAATGCCCCTCAATTGCTCTCCGATCACTGATTCTATCTCTCATAGCAAACCCCGCTCTAAAGAATAGAATGACTGATCACTCTGGTGTATTCTCCAAGTGACCCTCACGCCTCCTCTTATACTTTTCCTGTTGACATCTCAATGGCCGAGATTAAGTCCCTAATCAACAGCAAAGATTAAATCTGGCTTGATCCATGTCTTTTGGACCACTCTAACACAAATTCATATTAATACACGTTAATATTTTATTTTCCCTAAGTTTAGACTTAGGGACTCCATTAAAAATATTAATTATTTTAATATCTCCTAATTTGTTTAGAATCTGCCCAAACCCTTTCTAGTTATTGGAGATCTCATGTGCCCCAACCTCTCCACCAAATTTCGTGGCTGGAGCACATCCAATGCTACCCCAAATCAACACTCCCTCTTAGCGAGGACTGTGCTCTAGCAATACTCCTCAATTGAGTATTACTCTAATCATCTGGCATCGGCACTTGTGCTAATGCTACGCCTCCCTGCCCAACATCCTCTGCATTGCTGCATCGTGTACTGCTGCCCATGGTTCTGCCACTACCACTATTGCATCTTTACGACAGCTCCCTCTGCATTCGTGCTGTTGCTGGTCCTTTCTCCCAGCACTACGTCCGCATTGCACCTCCTCTCATCATGTTGCATCGTGTTTCCCACTGCTACACTGCAACTTAGCTATTGAGTAGTAAGTAACTGATCTCCCAACTGACCTCCCTATTGGGCTAGAGACAACCATTGATTCTGAAGCTCCCTCTGTCGCTGACAAGTGCTCCCTCTCTAACCTCGGTGTTGCTGCAACAAATCCCTACATCTCGCACCATTGCACACCTCTTTGTGCCTTCCTGCATTGATGCAACACTCCTGTGCCTCTCACATTGCTGCAGCCTGCTAGCTCTGCGCTGTTTCGGGACGCCTGCACTGTAGCTCTCTCTGTTGCTCCATCCGCATCCGTCTCTACCCACTCAGCCAGTCCTGCTACTCCTCGTCGAGGCTCTCGTAGCAAAGTCTAATCCAAGAGGTTGGGTACCTCAAGAATCCTGCCCCTCATTGCCTGTAGTCCATCTGACTACAGCTCGATGTCTCCCCACTTTTGCTCAAGTGGCGCGTGAGCACTCATGGCACACAGAACAGACAGAATCCTGGCCTTCCAGATGACAAAGTTTGGACAACCCATCCAGCTTGTTCTAATCCCTCAGCCTTTTCATGGCCATCTCTTTGCTCTTCTCGGTTTGACTCCTGTTGAGTCTACTTCCCTGCTAGAAGTTCTCTATTCGACTCTTGTTGAGTCTACTTCCCGACTGGAAGTTCTCTGTTTGACTCCTGCTGAGTCTACTTCCCGTTTGGAAGTTCTCTGTTCGACTCCTGCTGAGTCTCTCTACTTCCCGCCTGGAAGTTCTCTTCTGGACTCCCTTTGAGTCCCGATTTCCCTCCTGGAAATCCTCCTGTTGCTGTCGAGATGCCCCCTACTCTGTTCATCTTGTGCAACCGCACCACTAATCCAGTTTCCTCGGCTAGAAACCCTCGGTAGCAACTCCTCTTGGCCTTGCTCTGTCAGGTACTGTTTTGACTACAGTACCTCACTAGCTCCACTCTGCAATATTCCCACAACCTTCTAAACCTGATCCAGGATGTTTTCGCTTATAGATGTATAGAAAAGAATCACATGTAAAATTGCAGCTTAACACAAAAATGTGCACATAATAAAAGAAGTAAACACATAAAAGGCACAAAAGAGGACACCAAGGCTTGATAACGAAGTTCGTCCAATTCGGACTACATCTCCGGGCCCAGCTCAACAATGAGGAGCCCTTTCTTATTAAATGGCATGAAAGAAAAGAGAATTACAATCATCAACTGTGCACAAGAGGCTTATACCTCCAATCTGCAAGATAGCCTGTGAAATGGATGCTTGAGATGGAGAGGTAAGTAGCACACAAGCGTCCTGCGACAATGAAAGGGGCTGGAGTTATGTAGATATTGTCTAGGCACAGACAAATAATGCTCTCGGCCTCCTGCCAATGAAACAGCGTGCTGCTCCAAAAAAATGCCTCCTCCAACTCTTTCCATCGATCTGGTTTTATAAAGGGTTTCGAACAGAATCCCATGTACATTGGGGCTTGCCTAGTTCATAACAGAGGTCGGTAGAGTGGAAGGATCGGCGGGCGCAACCGCCTCTCAGAATGGTCCTTTTATTGTTGCATTGATAAGGCTTCAAAATCCCAAAAAACACTAAAAAATCTGCCCAAAACCATTCACCTGGATTTCAAAAATCATTAAATTGGGCGCATATTATTTATCGGGTCCGGCTTGTTATCACAATCAGCATATCGTTGTTGCCAAGGGCTTGTTCACAGTGAAATGCCGATCGCTGATCGCTGATCGTCGATATTGGCATCGGCCGATCGCATTGGTGTCTTGCATATGTATTGCTTTGATCCCGCCAATTTGTTTAATCATCGATTGCACTGCCTGCTTGCCGATATACACTTATATATATGACCATTGATCCGGTTGCCTCCGGTCCGCAGATCCGATTTGATCAAAGATCGGCGATCGGGGGTTTCACTGCACTGTTGTTTATTCCGCCTCTATGCAACCTCCGATTGTGATTTGGCCTTAAAGGCTTAAAACCCATTCTCAAAGGAAATTCCTCATTTTCTTAAGAATTAAAGCATCCTTCTTTTAACAATAACTTCATCATCCAGGCTCGGATTGACATGCCATTTGCACCGTTGGAATCAGGATGACGAGATCCACGCTCTGATCCTGAGTTGACTTCCTTCCGATCACTTTGATTTTCTGATTTTTTCCATGCCATTGTATTTGAAGATACAACTGGGTCAATCCTCCCCATTAAGGAGCATTTGGACCGCCAAAAGCTTTTCATTAGTCAATTGGCAAGTGAGGGAACTGTTCTCTCACTTTCTCTTTCCCCAACCCACTGGTCTTGCTGAGATGCATTCCCTTGAAACCAACTCGAAGGTACTCTACATCTCCTCGCTGTGAAGTCCTGGTTCTTCTATTGAGGATGATGTCATTGGGCAACTCATCGAGATATTCTGGTGCAAAATCATCGATGGTAGGAACTGTGCCCACCTCATCAGTGTCCATGATCAAAGGTGGTTCATACAGCTTCAGGTTCTCCACATTCACTACTAAGTACATCTGCATATATACTGGCAACTCAAGACGAAAGGCATTGTTCCCAATCTTCTCCAATATGGTGAATGGTCCATACCGAATTGGCCACAACTTCTTTCCTTCTCCCTTCATCCTGTCTTTGTTGATGTGGAACCACACCTTGTCGCCCACTTGGAATTGATGGTTGACTCGGTGTTTATCATGTCGAGCCTTATAACGGGCTTGACTCTTCTCCAACTGCTCTTGCACTACTTGGTGAATCAATTGGATTCGCTGAATGAACTGCTGAGCTTTGTCCTTATCATTACGTCCACTGGAGCCATCTTCCCTTCCAAAGACCATATCAAAAGGGTCCTTTGGCAGGTAACCAAAGCATGTCTCAAATGGTGAATGCTGTGTAGATGAATGCACTGCTTGGTTGTAGGAATGTTGTATATAGGGGAGATGTTCATCCCACAACTTGGGATGTTTCCCACAATAGCCTCGTAATAAGTGTACCACGTACAGTTAACAACCTCTGTCTGTTCGTCGGTCTGCAGGTGAAATGTCGTGCTTCTTTTCAATTTGGTGTCCATCATCCTCCACAAGCTGGTTCAAAGCTCTCCAAGGAAGCAAGAGTCCCGATCTGACACAATTGATGTGGGTAATCGAAAGAGGACCCAAACATGCTGAAAGAAAAGAGAAGCAGTCTGCTCTGCAGTAATCTTCTTTCTACAAGGCATAAGAATACACATTTTGCTGAAACGGTCAACGACAACATACAAATAGTCGTAACTCTTCCTAGACAAAGGTAAACCTCCTACAAAGTCCATTGACACACTTTCCCATGGACGACTCGGAATGGAGAGTGGTGTGTAGAGCTTAAGTTTTCTATTAGAGGGCTTTGAAACAGAACACATCACACAACCCTTTACATAGCGAGTCACAATGTTTTTCATATGAGGCCAAAAACAAAATCTTTGTACATGACATAAGGCCTTTTCGACACCAAAGTGTCCAGACACAAGAGAAGTGTGGGCCTCTTGAATTACATGGGGAGTGGTGTGTAGAGCCTAAGTTTTCTATTAGAGGGCTTTGAAACAGAACACATCACACAACCCTTTACATAGCGAGTCACAATGTTTTTCATATGAGGCCAAAAACAAAATCTTTGTACATGACATAAGGTCTTTTCGACACCAAAGTGTCCAGACACGAGAAGTGCGGGCCTCTCGAATTACATGTACTCTTTCTCCTGTGGGAATACACAATTTACCAACGTGATACAACAATTTCCCCTGCAAGTGATAGTTATCCACCTGTGAACCATGCGTTAGTTTTGCATAAACCTCCTTAAAGTCATCATCATTAGCATATTGTTCGGCGTAACTTTCAAAAGATAACGAAGCATTATGCAAAATAACAAAAGCTGAAATAGAAGGGCGAGATAGCATATCGGCCACTTTATTGCTAGTGCCCTTCTTATACTTTATTACTAGATGAAACTATTGAAGAAAGCCCATGCACTTGAAATGACGAGATTGCTGCAACTTGGTTTATGACTGAAGGTACTGCAAGGGCTAATGATCTGTATGGATGATGGTCTCCTTGTTGATCAGGTAGTGTTTCCACTTCTTCACACTCTGCACCAAGGCATAAAGCTCCTTGTCATAGGTGGGATAGTTTATCACAGCTTGAGAAAACTTCTCAGAATGGTAGCAAATCGGCTTCTTTTGCTGCATCAGTATAGCTCCCATGGCATAACCGCTGGCATCGGTTTCGATCTCAAATGGCTGTTGGAGATCGGGTAAGGCTAAGACTGGCGCGGTGCTAATTTTTTCCTTCAATGTTTTGAAGGATTTATGTTGTCTTCCTCCCTATTGGAAGACCTGTTTCACGCTTGTCAAGGTGTGCAAAGGTGTTGCAATAACAGAGAAATTAGTGATAAATCTCCTCCAATATTGGACTACACCTAAAAAGCTACGGACCTCGGTTACACTAGTAGGCTTAGGCCAATTTACGATTGCTTCAACTTTAGAGGGATCCATTTTTAACTAACCTTGACCAACAATATGACCTAGGTAACCCAAAGAGGTTTTCTTGAACTCACACTTTGACAACTTTACAAAGAGTTTTTCCTTTTTCAGAACCTCAAGCACTTTCTTTACGTGGATCATATGTTCAAACCAACTCTTGCTAAAAACTAGTATATCATCTAAATATACGAGAACAAACTCATCAATGAAAGGTTGAAATATATTATTCATAACCCGCATAAAGGTGGCTGGAGCATTGCAAAGCTCGAATGGCATCACCATCCATTCGAATAGCCCCTACTTGGTTTTGAAAGCGGTTTTCCACACGTCCTGCTCGGTAGACAACACTTTTTAATTGGTCTAATAAGTCATCTATGCATGGGAGGGGATAGCGATTTTTCACCGTTATCTTGTTGAGCGCGCGGTAGTCCACGCACATCCTCCAGTTGTCGTCTTTCTTCGGCACTAGAACAATCGGTGAATCGCATGGAGAGGAGCTTGGCCTAATTACGCCTTGTTCCAGCGTTTCTTGCACTTGCCGCTTGATCTCCTCCATTTCAATCACCGACATCCTGTACAAGCCGATATTTGGCAGAGGGGCATCATGCAATAGGTGGATTTTGTGTTGGATTTCCCTCTTCAGAGGTAGTCCCCTCGGCTCTTGAAACAGTTCATTATAATTGGAAATTAATTCCATTAATCCCAGTTTGTGCTTCCCATAGCAGCCCTGGAACGCATCAGCGAATTCGGCCTCTTTCTCCCTTACGACCATAAGCATGCATGTTTTACTGGAATTCACCAATCACTTCATCTGCCCAGTGCTTACAATGTTGGCATTAATCTTATTTTGATGAGCCCGCACGATGTATTCTACCCCATCCTTGGTGATGTGATATTTATTCTCATGGCGGAAAAAGACTGCTTTTCTGTCATACAAGTATGGGCTCCCTAATACCATGCCACAGATATCCAGTGGTATTACATCCATCTCTACTTCGTCTAGCAGCTTAGAGGCAATCACAAATTTGACCTTACACTGCTGGGTTACATTCAATTTTGCTTTATCATGTATCCATCCCAGCGGGTAAGGCTTTGGGTGTGGTTTCGTCTCTAAGGCAAGCTTCTTTACCAAGGATTCTGCAATTAAGTTTGCTTGGACCCAGTATCAAACAAAGTTTCTACTTTGGTGTGATTTACTACAACTCTGATATGAAATAATTCAATTCTTTTTCTATCATTTGAAAGTGGCTCAACTACAGAACTGGTGCCTTCATGCGATTTAGAATTAATAGGAGGTGTAAGGGTACCTTTTGTCCCCGTTGTTTTCATCAGCGCTTCATCTCCCGAATCTGATCCAAGGTCTTGTTGTGCCGCTGCCACTGTTTTTTGCTTCCCTTTTCCTCCATACTTTTTTGGTTGCTTTTCTAGGTGCTGCTTCCAACAGTGATCGTCATCGTGGCCTTCCTTCTTGCAGTGATTGCAATAAGGCCACTCTCCCTCTTTGGCTGCTGCTGTTTTCTTCTCCTTCCCTTCCTTTTCACTTTGGATTTGCCATTGGGAGGTTTGAACGGTGGCTTTCTGGACTGATCCTCTCTTTCATTCTTGCCCCTGTTCTCAATATGAATTGCTTTTACACTAGCTGAATCAATAGTGGTTGGTTCAAACAATAACAATGAATGCCTAATATAACTATGCAATGAGCCAATATACTTAGTTACAACTTCAGGTGCATCAAGTGCAATACCCAAATTCAGTGCTTGCTTCCTAAACTCTTTTGTAAAACTCTGAACATCCTGCCCTTTGCCTTGCCTTAAATATTGCCAATTCATCAAAGCTTTCTATTTGTATCCTAAGGGATAAAATTGTTCCTTTAACGCAGAAGTAAAACCAAACCATGAGGAAAAGAGCTTACCCACATTTTTACTGCTCTGCAATTTGCTCTCCCACCAAACGAGAGCTGTGTTGCCCAGCCATAGAGAGGCCAACTGGATTTTTGCCTCATCCTCTACGATTTGCTAAATCCTGCAGTAAACCTCAATCTACCTGATCCAATTGTTAAGCATTTCTATGTTACTTTCACCATTAAACACAAGAAGATCAAATTTAACATCTAATTTACAAAAAGGTTTCTTAGATGCATCCTTTGGATTTCTCTGATTATGGTGGTGAGAGGAAGGAGAGCCTTCACTACCAGAAGGAGAAGGAGAGGGTTCTTCTCCACCATTCCCATGTGTTGAACCTTGTCCTTCTGGATTTCTCTCCTCTGCTTTCTCCAGTCTTAAAACCAGCTGGCTGACGTGCTCTGCCATTGAATAGAAAGACTTTCTGAAATTACGCTCCGCTTCAATATGAGCTTCATCTTCTGCCATGTTTCTCCTTCGAGGTGTACACCCTGCTTCTAGATCGAAAGGTTCTAGATTCCCTTCACCTCTTCGAAGCCTGCCTCTTGTTAGCATGCAAACATGCAATTCACATCTAAAAAGCCCTGCTTTGATACCACTTGATCCAGGATGTTTTCACATATAGATGTATAGAAAAGAATTACATGTAAAATTGCAGCTTAACACAAAAATGTGCACATAAGAAAAGAACAAGTAAACACATAAAAAGCACAAAAGAGGACACCAAGGCTTGATAATGGAGTTCGTCCAATTCGGACTACGTCTCTGGGCCCAGCACAACAATGGTGAGGCCTTTCATATTAAATGGCATGAAAGAAAAGAGAATTACAATCATCAACTGTCCACAAGAGGCTTATACCTCCAATCTGCAAGATAGCCTGTGAAATGGATGCCTGAGATGGAGAAGTAAGCACCACCAAAGCGTCCCGCAGCAATGAAAGGGGCTGGAGTCATGTAGAAACTGTCTAGGCACAGACAAATAGCGCTCTCGGCCTCCTGCCAACAAAACAGTGTGCTGCTCCAAAAAAATGCCTCCTCTAATTCTTTCCATCGATCTGGTTTTATAAAGGGTTTCGAACAGAATCCCATGTACATCGGGGCTTGCCTGGTTCATAACAAAGGTCGGTAGAGTGGAAGGATCGGCGGGTGCAACCGCCTCTCAAAATGGCCCTTTTATCGTTGCATTGATAAGGCTTCAAAATCCTGAAAAACACTAAAAAATCCACCCAAAACCATTCACCCAGATTTCAAAAATCATTAAATCGGGCACATATTATTTATCGAGTCTGGCCTATTATCGCAATCGGCGTATCGTTGTTGCCAAGGGCCTGTTCACGGGGAAATGCCAACCGTCGATTGCCGATCGTCGATATCAGCGTTGGCTGATCGCATTGGTGTCCCGCATATGTATTGCTCCAATCCCGCCGATTTGTTTAATCGTCGATCACACTGCCTACTTGCCGATATACACTTATATATACGATCGCTGATCTGGTTGCCTCTGGTCTGCCGATCCGATTTGATCGGAGATCGATGATCGGGGGTTTCACTGCACCGTTGTTTATTCCGCCTCTATGCAACCTCCAATTGCGATTTGGCCTTAAAGGCTTAAGACTCATTTTCAAAGGAAATTCCTCATTTTCTTAAGGATTAAAGCATCCTTCTTTTAGCAATAACTTCATCATCCAGGCTCGGATTGACGTGCCATTTGCGCCGTTGGAATCAGGATGACGAGATCCACGCTCTAATCTTGAGTTGAATTCCTTTCGATCACTTTGATTTTCTGAGTTTTTCCATGCCATTGTATCTGAAGATCCACTTGGATCAAAACCCCAGCAACCTGAAGGTGAGATCTCATAGGCTCTGCGCAATCCCAGCACCAGCAACCCGGCCTCCTCAGCCAACTGCGTCAACCCTCCCAGCGACTGCATGGCTCCGCATGGCGCTCCCTTTGCTTTCCTTAGCCTCTGCACTACCTCTTCCCGACTCACCTTTGATGACGCAGGCACTGCGTCACCCTTCCCTTGTTGTTGTTCTGCTAGAAACAACTTTTGTCACCCCAGGACAGTTGTTTTCTGCTGCTATTGCTCCGCTCGGCTGATGTCCTGACTCCTTAGTCCTCTTGTGATCTACAATCTCGCTCTGATACCATGTTGAAGTTTCTAACTTAGTTAGAAACCCTCCATGCACTTTATCTGATTTATTCCTACCTACTTGTTATTTTCCTTAACAAGTTATTTACAATGTAAACACTGAAAATAAACACTAGTGCATGCTCAACATATTACAGATCAGCAACCAAAAATAAACAGAAACAAACACACCATATGACACCATTATTTTTGGACTAGTGTCCCCGGAAAAACCCAATGTGGGAAAACCGGTGCAGCTATCTGAGGGTTTTCTTATTAAGCAATATCAAAGTACAATCTAGGTGCCAAAACTAGCCTACCCAACAGAGAATTTCCTTACCAGTAATACCTCTCCGTTTCTGACAAATCTACTGGCTGAAACCCCGGATAATCCTTCCGGCAGCTACTCAGCACCAATCTGCCCTAGAAACCCCAACGTCTGCCTAATCTGGACTACATCAACCTCTCCTTGCCCAGTGCTAGCCCTACGTCAGCCTATCTTGGCCTGCGTCAGCCCCAAGAGCCCCTGCGTCAGCTCTCCGAGCCTCCGCGTCAGCTACACTGGCCTCTCTGGTGCTCTGCGCAGCACTTAGCTACCTCTGTGTGGCCCTGCATTAGCAATGGTTGCTCCTGCGTCACTCACTCTGGCTTCTTTGCTGCTCTCCCAGCACTATCTATGCCTCTCTGTCTCTCTGTACTCAATGCCCCTCAACGGCTCTCCGATCACTGATTCTATCTCTCTTAGCAAACCCTGCTCTAGAGAATAGAATCACTGATCACTCTGGGGTTTTCTCCAAGTGACACTCAAGCCTCCTCTTATACTTTTCCTGTTGACATCTCAATGGGCGAGATTAAGTCCCTAATCAACAGCTAAGATTAGATCTGGCTTGATCCATGTCTTTTGGACCACTCTAACACAAATTCATATTAATACGCATTAATATTTTATTTTCCCTAAGTTTAGACTTAGGGACTCCATTAAAAATATTAATTATTTTAATTCTCCTGACTGTGAATCTGCTCAAACCCTTTCTGGGTATTGGAGATCTCATGTGCCCCAACCTCTCCACCAAATTTCGTGGCTAGAGCACATTCGATGCTACCTAAAATCAAGACACTAGACCAGGAATAATAGTCGTAAGTCTTAGTGAAGACTATGAGGAGAGATAGACACATCATTCTTGTTTTCATATTGTGAAGAAAGAATGGAGGATTGGGTAAGCATCTGAGATTGATTTTGATACTCTTTGAGGATGTTGTAGGGCATCCAAGAAGTAATTGTAGTCGAAGAGGAAATTCCTTGAGGATGTGTTATTCCAAGATAGGAATTGTCCTAAAAGGACATACCCTATGAACACCTGAGTGGTGTATGTGCCTTAAGATACAATGATGATGGTGTTTGTCAGTCATTAGTCTCACGAGCATTGTGCTTTGATCTTGTGGAGAGATAGAGTTGTTATTCAAGGCCTTGCTATGTGACAACGTTGGTCGGTATGATAAAATGCTCTGGTATACTCTGATAAGATAGCTTATGAGATGGCTTACCAGTCTGACTCTTCTTATGAGAATTCTTCAGTTTGAGAATGTCCAAGTACCTTGTATGGATTATGAATATCTCCCTAGTTAAGAGGAAGTGTTGAAATATGTAACAAAATTCGGTCTTCATAATGACATATGTAATCATGATTTTATATATTTATTGTAAAGAGAAAAAGAAAAATTATTATTGTCATTCTTGAGGCATGGATTTCATGCTCAAGGGAAATTTATTTTTAGGTCAAGCACCCATTGAGTGCTTCTAAGGCTTGTCTTTGAGTCAACAAGTCATAAGAGTCATTGTCATGTATGAAAGATTGTTTTTGGCATGTCACATATCGTAAAGAAAATTTTATTTGAGTCAAAATAGAGTCAAAGACCTTCCAAGACCTTGTCATGGTGCCTCAAGCAAGTCGTCCTACATGAAAGATCAAGTCGGCCTCAAGGAAGCAATTCATACCCCTAGAAATCCTATATATAAGAAGGAACTTGACCTCATCTGGAAACACCTCAAGCAAGTTCGATCTCCTCAAGAAAAAAGTTGGACAAGGACGAAAATCAATGATAAAGAAGAAGAAAAGCAAGATCGAAGTTTTTGGATCTCTCTCTCTCTCTTATGTTAGGGTTTCTAAGGTTGTTGGCAAAGTCGAGTTGCTGGAAAGTTATTGGGCAAGTCAAAGTACTGGAAAGTTGTTGGGCAAGTCGAAGTGCTAGAAAGTTGTTGGGCAAGTCGAAGAACTGGAAAGTTGTTGGGCAAGTCGAATTACTAGAAAGTTATTAGGGTCGAAGTTGTAGAAGAAACTGTCAGGGTCGAAGTTGCAGAAGAAACTGTTGGGGTCGAAATTGCCGAATAAACTGTTGTGGTCGAAGTTGCAGAAGAAACTGTTGGGGTCGAAATTGCAGAAGAAACTGCTAGGATCAAAGTTGCTAAAGAAGTTGTTGGGGTCGAAATTGTTGGAAAGAAAGCTCATCAAAGAGAAAGGTTGACTTGGTCTTGGAGGGGTTTTTGTCAAGGATCTTAGTTTTTGGAATTTATCATTTGAAGATTCTATGAGAAGAGAAGAATTCTTATGGGTTTTCCTCTCAAGAGTACAAGTTTTGGCCCTGGCTGATTGCCTACATCTTGTTTCCTCTTGTCTCATTGTTCTTTATGATTTGGTAGTTGTGATATCCCAAACTAAAAAAATTGGGAATTTAACTCAAACAAAATTCTCCACATAAAAAATTCCAAATCATTTTAACAGAACATTGCCATGTAAAATAAAAAAAGTAGAACACTGCAATTCAAGAACGGGATGAACAAAGATATTCTCAGCTTTATTTATAATAGATAACTGGGGTTTACATGCTAATACAACCATATGTAGCTGAGATGGGAAATCTGGCCTTAAGAATCTGCTCCAATGTTGCACTGACCCCTCCAAAACGGAAGCAAAAGCAACTACTAGGCTCGCCTATGAATTCTAGATGAAGGCACCAAGGGGAGAGATGGGTTCTTGCCCATTCTCACTGAATCACCCGAGGGTCTTCATCTTGGGGCTATTGAAGTAGAGAACTTTGTCCTCCAACTCTCAACAAAGACAAATGCTCAAGTCCAAGATGTCCTGTAATGGCCTCCTCCTCCTCTTTTATAGATCTGATGGACCCCCTCTAGAACCTCCTATTGCATTGTTATTTTGATCATTGAGCACATTTCCCTCTTTTTATTTCAATTAAAATATTTTTTAATGTGGGAAAATGGTAAATTGGCCACAATGCCTCAGGCCACTGAAAATCACATTTAACCATCCCATCTTGTATATCTTCTCGTTTCGGTTCCAATGAGCTATCACACTGTGTGTCGTCAAATATTCCTCTAGGAATGCCAACTTAAGCGTAATTAATTGAGTCAGACACAATAATAACCTTGTTTTACGGGAATTATCAAGACGCAACAGATCGAGAAGTAAGTTGTGTGGAATCAATCCTGATGATAAATATGGAAAGTGAACTCCTCCAAACCCCATAAAACATCTCCAAAATCCCCCTGGGCCCGCTGATGAAGTAAACCTGCACTTGTGACTTGTCTGCCCCCAACCCTAAAAGTCCATCCCAACCATGCCATAAGGAACATCACAAATGCTCCCGCCCCAAGATTGCTTGCCCTCAAGCAATCCAAACCTGTGGACCAATTTGGTGGCCCAATGCAATAGAGACCCAGTGCCTAGATCCCATACAAACCACTAGGTTATGTTATGCCTTTGTGTCAACCCACCATGAACGAACCCCTCAATGCCCAGATCCCAAACCAATCTCTGACTAAACCTATCTATTGAAATTCCTAAGTTCACTTACTTAGAAGCCCTTCATGCACTTTTCCTAATTTATTCCTACCTACTTGTTAATTTTTCTTTAACAAGTTATTTACAAAGTAAATACTTGAAAATAAACACCACGAGTGCATGCTCAACATATTATAGATCAGCAACTAAAAGAAACAAGAACAAACACACCACATGACACCATTATTTTGGAGGACAATGTCCTGGAAAAAACCCAATGTAGGAAAACCGATGCAGCTATTGTGAGGTTTTTCTTATTAAGCAATATCAAAGTACAATCTGGGTGCCGAAACTGGCCTACCCAACAGAGAATTTCCTTAGCAGCTATACCTCACAGTTTGAGAGAAATCTCTTGGCTGAAACCCCGGAAAACCCTTCCGGCAGCTCCTCAACACAAAACTGCTCCTGCAACCCTAGCGTCTGGCCAATCTAAAAATATTAATTATTTTAATATCTCCCAAACTGGGTACAATCTGTCCAAACCATTCTGGGTCTTGGAGATCTCATGTGCTTTAGCCTCTCCACCAATTTTCATGGCTAGAGCACATCCGACGCTACCACAAATCAACAGTCAGTTGGAGAACACACCAGAGTGATCAGTGATTCGATTTTCTAGAGCAGGGTTTGCTAAGAGAAATCAAATTAATGATCAGAGTTGCAGCGAGAGGCAGTGAGTACGAGCCAGAGAGGTAGAGATAGTGTCGAAAGACCAACGCAGAAGCAGAGAGGCAGACGCCGAACCAGAGGGAGCCACGCAGAGACTAGCAGGGACTGCACATAGGCCAGAAGGGCCTGCGTTATCCACACAGAGGCCGCAGGAGTGACGCAGAGAACCAGAGAAGCTACTCAGAGCCTCAAAAGGTTGACACAGAGGCCAGGAGGGTTGGCGTAGTTCCTCAGATTGTGTTGGAGAGGGTTTCGTGGGGCAGACTTTCTAAATATTTGCTTCCGAAGAGAGGTATTACTGCCAGATTTGTTTATCTATGTCGGGTGAGTCAATTTGGCACCCAGTGTACTCAGAAAAGCTGCTTTATAATAAAAACCCTCAGAATTGCTGCACTGGTTTTCCCAAGTTGGGTTTTTCTGGGGACGATTGTCCAAAAATAACAGTGTCACTTGTGTGTTTGTCTATTTCTTTCAGCTGTTGATCTGTAGATAGTTGAGACTGTATTGTGTTTATTTCATTGTTTATATGGTTAAATAACTTGTTAGTAATTAAACAAGTAGGCGAAATAAACCAGAGAATACAGATAAAATTTCTAACAGGTAATACTTAGAAATTTCATCATGGTACCAAAGCATTGCAGATCACAGGAGAGTTGAAGGCACCAGCTGAATCAAAGAATTTGCAACAGAAACAGCTGTCCCGAGTGACAGAAGGTGTTCCTAGGTAGAGAGCAGCAGAGAAGGGTTGACGCAGAAGGCTTGTGTCATCAGTTCGAGCGAGAGAGAGGCCAACGCAGAGGCTGAGGAAGGAAGAAGAGGCTCATGAAGAACCATGCAGAGACCAGGAGGGTTGACACAGTTGCCAAGGGAGCAAATTAGCCTTGCCAAGATTGCGCAGAGCATAGAGGCTCAATTCTTCAGCTGCAGGCACATAGGAGGTTGTGGGTAGATCCGAGAGAGTGAAGCTGGTGGGGTGTTATTGCTGCCAAGACAGAATAATACCTAACGAGGCAAAACCAAGGTGGAGGGAGTCACTACCAAGGTGGATTTCTAGCCAAGAAATCCAGATCAGTATTGCAAGTGCATAGGAGATCAAAGAGGTGTGACTCGACGGTTGGCAGGCGAATTTCCAAGAGGGAAATTGAGACTTAGAGGGAGTCTAGCAGAGAACTTCCAGGTGGGAAGTAGAGACTCAGAGGAGCCGAAAAGAAGAGCAGAGAGATGGCCATGAACGGACTAAGGGATCAGGACAGGCTGGACGGGGTGTCCAACTTTGTGATTTGGAAGGCCAGAATCATGTACGTTCTAGATAGAGATTGCATCAAGGCCTTCGCCTTGAGAACAATGGCGATCCTAGTCGGCCCAGCGAGCAATGAAAAGTATGAGGATGTAATGGTCAAGGCAAAATGCATAATCCTTGATGGGGTCAAGGATCATGGGGTCCAACATATTGCCGAGAAGCCAACGGCAAAGGAAATGTGGGACACCTTGACGAAGTTGTATCAAGGCACTCTCGTGCAGAGGAAGATGCTACTACAGAATCAGTTGCGGTCGTACCAGATCCAAAAGGGGGAGCAAGTAGATCACTTCCTCAGTAGGTTGCAAGAGATCCGAGACCAGCTAACTTCCATAGGGACCACGCAGGATGAGGAATTAATGGTAAGGACCGTCCTAAATGTAGTCTCCAAGGAGTGGGAGACATTCGTCCAAAGTATTTTGGGAAAAGCGATTCTTCCAGGATGGGAAGAACTGTGGGCAACTCTTCGCTAAGAAGAGAATAGAAGGCAAACCAAGGCAGGAAGCAGTGGCAAAGGAGCCTGGGTCAAGAAAGAGGAGGAAAGGATGCAGCTCTAGCATCTGCGGGAAAGCAGGAGAAGAGGAAGAAAAAGGACCTCTCCAAGATAAAGTGCTTCAACTGTGGGGAACTAGGGCATTATTGTAGTGCCCACTCTAGTTTCCTGACCTTAATATGACATTATCTTAGACACTTTATTCTTTGAGGACCTCAGGTTGAGGATCCGGACACATGACTCTATTATTTGAGATATTCATGGTTGTGATGTTTAT